>JAASFI010000180.1:0-47074 GCA_023333705.1 Globisporangium viniferum
GCGAGGAAGTTCAGTAGACTGAAGTAGAGCAGCACCATTTCGACGATCGCTGGGTACGACACGAACCACGCCTCGGCGAGCGCTCGCTGGGAACCTTCGAACACGCATCCGGTGGTCCAGAATGCGAACAGCGTCATCTTGAGTCGTGGCAGCAGCAACAGCGGCATGAACTTGAAGCTATAGCAGTGAGCAAGGCATCCGATGCCAGCGTTGTGCCAGTCCGAGACCCCGAGTCTGTACCCTCGAACCAGGATGCTCATCGCCAGCATCCATCGGAAGAGGATCTGGAACGCGACGACATTTGAGAGCAGCGTTTCCCAGTCGTAGATAGTCTTGATCATGTTCAGCACTCGAGCTTTTACCTGATAGAAGCCGTACCGTTTCCCATTGGAGACAATGACCGCCGTCTGCGTCGTCACTGCGGTGCTGGAGCTGAGCATGGTCCCCCAGTGCTCGACGAACATGGACGCACACTTTTTGAGATCGTCACAGACTAACTCTTCGCCCGTGACCATGTTGTACTGCGTAAGTGTGAGTCCCGGGCTGGAGTCGTCTTTCCCGTCGGTCGTCACGTCCGAGAACCATTTTGCTCCTTCGAGGTCTTCGTACCACCCATTTCTCCATTTGCCACCGGGGCGTTTGAGCCACTCGACTGTCTTCGACTCGCGCGCTGTGCGGTTGACGGCAACTGCGTACGGGATCGGACTGGCTACGCTAGTGTACTTGCCCACGAGTCGGAGCATGCACGCGCTACCGTCCGCGCCGGGGATCGCGAATCTCCCTGTTAGGCAACTGTCCCAGTACGGCATCACCAGAACCGGTAGCGAGTTCTCGATCTGGTACGTGTTCGAACTCTCTATGTCGTCGACGATCCGCAGGTTGTCGCTTGTGACGTTGTAGCCAAGCAGTGTACACCTGGTCAGGATCGCATCCAGTGTCGACGCTATCGTGGAGCATGAGTGTGTGTACAAGGCTCTGGCGGCCGGCGACAAACTGCTCTTCACTCTCTTCACGACCCGATACCCGTTGATCGATGCCCCCGTGGTGTCAATTACCTTGGTGGTCCCAAGCGCAATCGCGTCGCTCACTGTGACTGGCAAGTAGGAACGGCCCTGTAGGACACACGCGAGAACGCGATCACTGAAGGGCTCGTCGTTCAAGCCGCTGATCGTAGTGAGCCCTTTGAGCGGACTCTGACCGTAGCTTGCGGGGACCTGGGTGGTTGTTGTATCCCAGACCACGCTCAGGAACTGCGAGAGCACGAGAAACGCGACGAGAAGCCACACGAGCCAGTTGAATGTGGCTATCGCCAGCTGGAAGCGCGTGACTCGTCGTCTTGTGGAAAGCGTGCTACTAGCATTCGCAGCCTGAAATGGAGCCACCTGTGCCTGGCTCGTAGTCCACGCCTCAGAGCGAGCCCTTGGACAGCTCTCCTCCCGTGGTTGACTTGAGTCGGCGACCTTCATGGCTTAAGCAGAGTACAGACTCTTGACTCTTGCGCAAGGCAGACGAAGGAGAGTTTCCTCGTGAGGCTGGCTGATGATGATGGCGAATGGGGGCTGTTGACTGAGCAAACTCGCCGAGTGTCAAGCACAGCTTCTGTGACGCACTCCCGTATTATTAGACACACAACAACGCTTTCAGGGTTACGGAGGTACGCAGGCCCTCATTGGTCAGTCAACCGTGTATTCAACAAAATAGTCTGGGAAATGAAGCCGCACCGGAACATTCTCAAACAGCTACACAACGAAATAACGACTGACCGACTGCACTTAGCTGAGGCGCCTACTGTAGTTCCGTGTTGATAAGATCCACGAGCTTGTCCAGGTCGGCGAGTCCCTTCTTCACTTCGAACGTTCGGAGTGCACCTGGCGGATCGCACGGTCACATAGATATAACAACAGCACAAGAGTAAGTATGTTTCCTATGCTGGCCAGTCTAATGAACCCGGGTGCTGAGCAAGTTTTTGTCGTACCGGTGGCCGTGTAAAAGTCTATCAACGGCGCAGTTTCATCGTTGTAGACCTCCAATCTGATCACAAGTAAACACACGTCAACCAATTTTGTGAGCGGGGTGCAACTCCAACAATGATACCACAGATACGACAGATCAAGCACCGTTGCTGGACGATCTCTGCGCTGTCATCTGGTCGCTGGACCAGCGTGGCGGTGCCGCACTTGTCGCACACGCCCGCCACCTTTGGCAGCAAAGGTGGCATGTTGTACTCGCCGTGGTTGATGTGCGCGACGTTGAAGCCCGAGCCGCAGCTCGTGCACACACTGCAATTTGGAGACAGCAATTCGCAATTAGTACATAAATCACAAGCAGAGTATTCGACTGCACCATTGGTAAACTCACCGTCGTCCGCTGATCTTCTCCGTGAGGATCCACTGTGGCAAGTCGATGTTGACGACAAGGTCGAGCTTCACCACCTGCATTATTGACATAGACATAGTGACGATAGATACGATGTGAGACCGCGTCCATAGGTGAGTAGAGGGGCAAGAGCGCTGCACGAGAGGTACCTTCTGGAATTCTTCTGCTTGCGGCACGTTACGAGGAAAGCCATCCTGTTATCGCATCGATATTCCATCACACACACACACACACACTCAGCATGAGCACCACAGCAGTCACTCATTCCAGTCAGTCAGTCAGTCGTTGTTCAGCGCAGTCCACAAACCAGAATGAATCCGTGCTTCGCGTCGTCAAGGGTCAATCGCTTTTCGACCTATTCACAGACAGCGTCACACAACCATCAATCAGTCCACAGAATTCAACAAAACGCAATCGTTCACAGCTGCAAGCTCGTTTTTTTTACCATATCCAGGATGATCTGGTCAGGCACCAGCGCGCCGCGGTCGTTGAACGCCTGCAATAAAAAAACACACACAACAGCAGCAACATCACTAACATGAGCCATCACTTGCCATTCAATCCACCAACACAGCCGTCAAAGCCCAGCATAAGCTCCGCACACCACCGCACCTTGATCTGTGTGCCGAGGTGCGTGCCGGTCTTGATCTCGTGACGCACGAGGTCGCCCGTGGAGATGGTCGGGATCTCGAGCATCGGCGCGATGCGCGACGCGTAGGTGCCTTTGCCCGCGCCGGGGGCGCCGAGGAACATGATCTTGAGCGAGCGCGCGGTGGCGGCCACTGCGGCGGGGGCGGCGCTGGTGCTGAAGGCGCGCATGGCTGCTCTGAAGCGTGAGAGCGTCTGCTGGGTGTGCTGCTGGTAGCGCAAATGCGGAAGTGGCACTCGCTCTCCGGTGTCAACTGCTTCTGCTTGCGCTTCGGCTTGCGCTTCGGCTTGCGCTTCGGCTTGCGCGTGTGTCTTTGTGTGACGCAGCGTTGCCGTCACTCAATTCTCACTGAAGGAGGGAAACGCAATACGTTTTGCCCCAAGTTCAAACGACAGAAATGCACCCTATTCTCTTGCATGTAGTCTTTACGCACCTTGTTTTGTTAAGAAACTAGAGAAAAGAACTACAAACTTGCTATGGAATGCTATTCAGTGAATTGCAGTCTTGGGACCACAACACGAGCATATTCTCAGCAAACGGTTGACTCAATTGTCAGAAAACGGTAGGACAGGCAATCTCAGATTCAGACTCAGCATCATCAGTTTGGATAGGGTTCACCACTGAGTCTGAGTCCACTTCGTTCACTGCGAAATGGAGCTTTTGACGTCATCGAAAAGAATAGGAGTGGCAACAAGAGGGAGCGAAGAGAATCCCCAACTCCGCCATTCGCTTCTGCAAGTTACCAGTCAGTCAACCGAACCAATCCCAGCATGGCTGCTGCCAAGAAGCTCGCGTGGCCGACTGCCGTGGCGCTCGCTGTTGGCGCGTACGCGATCTGCACTGCGCTCCATGCGAGCGCCAATGCCACGATCGCCGTGGTCCTCATCGCGCTCTACTTGCCGTCGTACCTCGACGGCGCCGAGCTGACGGGCGAGCGATACTGGCCGGCGTTCGCCGCGTTCTCCCAGAAATACCTCTCCGGCATCAAGATGACGCTCGAGTACGAAGAGCCCGTGGATCCGAAGAAGCAGTACATGTTTTGCTCCCACCCGCACGGCCTCCTCTCGGCACACCACGGGATCCTCATGCAGGGGTCGTCCGAGCCATGCAAGTCAACCCCTTCTCGCCATCCCCACTATGTCATGTGCTACCTATCCAATACACTAACAATTTCCTTTTGGTGCTCGTTCCACAGCGTTCCACGAGCTATCACCGATGGTGTCGCGTCGCCATCTTGCCGCCTCGGTCGTCTTCCGCATCCCGCTCTACCGCGAATATTGCCTGTGGCTTGGATGCGTCGATGCGAACCGCAAGGTCGCTGAGAGAGTGCTCCAGAACGAGAAGAGCCTCGTGATCCTCGTGGGCGGCATCACCGAGCAGATGCTCGCTAAGCGAGGCGAGCAGACGATCTACGTGCAGAAGCGCAAGGGCCACATTCGCTTGGCGCTCAAGTACGGCACACCCATTGTCCCGGGCTACGGCTTTGGCGAGACCGACCTGTACACGCACTCCGAGTACGTGAAGCTACAATGAGATTTTATCCTTGGTATCGAAGTGTGGAGATGCGGTGATTTACCTGATTTGATGTTTTGGTTTGTGCTGTAGCTTCCTGCTGTCGTTCCGTCGCATGATCGCCAAGAAGTTCTCGGTCGCGCTTCTCGTGGGCTATGGCTCGTCGCGCTGGTTTCCTGTGATCCCCCACAAAGGCGTGAAGATCAACCAGGTGTTTGGCAAACCCATTCCTGTGCAAAAGATCGACAGCCCGAGCGCTGAAGATATCGACGAGCTTCATGCGCAGTACGTCAGCGAGCTCGTGCGCGTCTTTGACAAGTACAAGGAGAAGTATGGGTACAAGGACGCCATCTTGCAAGTCTGTTAATTTCTGGTTCCATTTGTGTGTGGCCGTTTGCAGTTGGACACCGTTCCTGTTTGCTTAAAAGAAATAAAACATGCACGAGACAACGAACTCTCGTTGTCCTCGATCGATCTTATGCAACATACAGCAGTCGGTGTTCGTTGCTGTCGTGGCGGCGCACGTACTCTTTCTCAATGAGGATCCCAACATTCTGCTTGATCATCTCTGGTGACGGCGCAAACTGACTCCGAAGCATTTCCATGACATCCACTTCCAGCTGAGATAGCATGACATCACGGCGCGTTTTCAGCACGCGAACAATCGCAGCCTGAAGAGTCATCTTTCGATCTTCCTCGACCTCGCGACTCGTTGCTTTCACTGCTTTCGGAGATTCAACAGGAGTGCTCGGAACAGCCTGGGCATGAACAGCATTGAAGCAAAGCAGCCACATGTTAGCGTCACGTTTCACTGTTTCGACGTATTTGGAGCAATTGCCACGTACCGAGATTCTCAATTTGCGGCTAGAGAAACCAAAGTTCAGTGTGTAAGTTGAGTTCTGCTCATCGCCCGACGCAATCAGCACCTTTGCCTAATGACGAAAAAGCAAAAGTGTGTGAGTAAAATACAGCATCTCTGACGAACCAGAAAGTGATCAGTGCACGAACCTTGACAAGGCTGGCCACATGGTGACTCAAATCAGAAGCTTGAATGTTCGTCAGCTGGTGAAGAGTGGCTTGGCTTAGCTCCTTTGATCGGTTGAACTACGCGGTCATTATCAACAATACAGATCAGTAAAATGATGAGCCAGGTTAAACTGTCATGTCAAGTACTCACCTGAAGGAGGATCATAATCTGATAGAAGCTCAGCGCAAACTCGTATCGCTTGTCGAAACAATGCGACTGGATAGTGCCATACGACAAATGATGGACCCACAGCAGCTTGCGTCCGCTGCTTCGTTCCGTGTAGAACTTTGTAAACAGCGCGATGTGGGCTTCAACTTCTGGAGGAAGTAACAAGTTCGACTCCGCTGTTGTGCTCGATATTGGCCACGCGCCAGCAGTGAGGATGTCGCAATGATACGTCGTTGAGAGATGGAAGCCGATAGCCATCGCATTTGTTTCATTGTCTCGGCGCAGCTCAATATCTTTCTCTTCCATCCATGCGGTGAATGCATCCAGCAGGTCCTGAAAAAAATCCAGCCAATAACGACAACGTAAGTCAGGATGGTAAAACCATTCACCAAGCACAAAAATCGAGGTCACCAACCTTGCTGAGCATTTTGTCTTTGAGCATCTTCTGAAGCTTGGATACGAAGTCGTGGCCACAAATATCGCGCAGCTTCTGAATCAGAAGCACTTCCAAGTCGTTCGCGATCGATGTACCTAAATGCCACAGACGATGTTAGTATGCAACCTAATTTCATCATCACAAACAAGAGCTACTGACTCACCTTTGATCAGTCTCTTGGCTAAGAACTTGGCGTAGTACTTCTTGAACACGTCCTTGTCGTCGATGAGGCAAAACACGATCCCAATGTTTTCGATCTTCTTCTCCAACGTTTCCTCTGAAAGCAACGAAGTGCTCGGGATTCCAGAGCCAGCGGGATGAAGTTGATGATGCGCGCCAGATTTCTTATCGTGTGACATCAAGCAGTGAGTGTACTTTGCGAGCAGCTCCGGCAGTTTGGGGTGTGAATTCGCAAATGCTCGACAAGCCTGGTTAATAAAAAAATGTCAGTCCATGCCAATTTCCAGTTTCAAGAGGCAAACATAATTGCTTTCCCATACCTGGTCCAGCGCTCTTCTCATCAGTGCGTTAAAACCGAATGTCTCTTTGATCAAATCGAAGTATCTGTTTCGAACTTGAACGAGCGCTTCGATGTAGCTTTCGGGGTTCTTGGACGCATCTTCGTGCCCGAACTTTCGCACCACATCTAGACCTCGATGCTCGATGAACTTTTTCAAAATATTCTACGAACCAACAGTGACAAATTAGCGATATGAACGATAGCGAACAGGAAAAAAAAGGATCTCCTTCCAACCAAACAAACAACTTACTTTAAAGGAAATCAGCGCGTGCTCTTTCGGAAGTTCGAAAAACAGCATGAAGAGACGGTGAAGGTCTTCCGTCTGGTTGTTCACCAAAAACGTCTCGGCGTCTCCGCAGATTCGTTCCGTATGTGCTTCAACGAGGACTTCGCAGCATGTCTGTCGAATGTCTGCGACAGTACTGTGAAAATACACAAAAACACCAGGAATGAGCACAGTATCGTGGCATATGGCAGATTGGTGTGAGTTTGCTTACATTCTGTGCATACGTCCTTCGCACCGCCGCTGCTCTTTGCTGCATAGTTGCTCAACTTCTTTCAGGTACTCTGAGATACTCAGTTTCGAAATCAGCTCCTTGCCGAGAGCACTGTAGTATTGGAGTGTATGCTGAAAGATATGGAGTTGGTGAGATCTTGACAATGGCAATGACAAAGATAGTCTGCAGCAAAATCTTACCTGGACGAACGGACTTTCCAGCTCGTTTCGGTACAAGCTCATCGGGTCATGCTTACACAAGCCCAATGCATAGTACGTCTGCACCGCATCACGAGACATAATGTCAGTTTTCCCGTGATCTTCAAGTAGGTCACTCGAGTGAGATTCTGTGCGTAGTAAAAGACGGCGTACCTCGACTGTTTTGGCGACGTATTCTCCGTTATCGAAACATTCGGTGCGCTCTCGGCGGGCTGCTTCGTAAATCTCAACGATCGAGTTGACGATTCTCTTCTTCAGCTTGGTGAACGCAATGTCGCTCCAGATGTGGAGCGCGAGCTGTAAAAGAAAAACTCGAGTTAGCGAGTGTTGTTGTTGCTGAAATGGTGTTGGTTAGCAACAAAAAAACAGTCGCTCACCTCCGTCACAGGGAAGACACCTGGGACTGGCGCCTCGCCAGTTTCACAATGCGAGTACCTGATCCAGTATCGGTTCTACAAGAAATATGTTGTCAGTCAAAGCGTGAGATTCGGTATGCTTGCTGTCCGAACTAAACAATTGTGTTACCAGGTAGCGAAAGAGCTCGGAAATGTAGCTTGTCCCAGTTGTAAATGATTCAAACGACGCGCAGTACTCTTTCAGAAACTCCACTTCGCCATCAATTCTCTGCAATTTCTGTGAATCACGTGTAATAATATACACACAAACAATCACAAATCAGTCCCGACGACTCGTCAATTCACTAGAGTACAATTGCAGCAGTACAAGATAAACGAACCTCCAGGATCTTTTCGACGTTTGCCACGAGAAGCCCTCTCAATCGGAAAAACAGCATCTCTGCCTGCGGAGCGCCTGGATTCGTACAGATCTTGTAGATGCTTCTGTTCATGCGCATATATCAACATCAAAAGAAGTACGAAATGGTGAACGCTTGCTCCAGCTTCAGCTACTCTCTCGACTGGTCTCGTTTCTTCCGTCAAAGCGTCACTGTAGCTCTCTCTCTCTCCACTTCAACAACAACGGCCGACACGATATCATCCAAGCAAATGCAAACAAGCAAACACGTACGAGTACATCTCGAGCCACTTCTCGTTCGTGAGCGTCTGCGGGACACCAGACACGAGCGACACGAGCGGCGGCTGCATATCATCCCACACCTTTTCAAAGTTCACCTGGATCCCCAAAGAGAGAGTAACGACAGAAAACACCAACACACCACAGTCAGTCACAACGACGATCAGATCGCACGCAGAGCCATAGACCAAGCACCACAAGCACACCGCACTAACGCAGTAGCAGACGCACATACCGTCGAGGTCTTGAGCAGCGACATGGCGGCGGCGAGCGTCTGTCTGTCCGTCTCCTCCTCCTTCTAAGCTTCTACTTGGACTTGCTGGCTGCCTTGCTGATTGGAAAGTATGCAACTTTGGGGGTGGGGGTTCTCACATGGCGCCGCTTCAACTCCCAAAAGCAAAATTCATTTCGATCTTAGACGAAGTCTATCCAACATATTGCAAAAATAGCCATCCCGCAATTTGTTGCTTTGACTGCGGCAACCCAACAAATGGGCTCATCATCACTGGTCAATTGCATAGCAGTTGAATCCGCGAGAGACCATGGCGATTGCGGACGACGAGGCGGAGCTGGAGCTCGTGGAGCAGGAGCTGGAGAGCATCGAGCAGGAGCTCACGGTGCTGCTCATGCGCCAGAGCCACCTGCAGGAGCGGCGGCGCGAGCTGCAACAGGTGCTGGCGCTGGATGGTGACGAAGCCGCCGCTGCTGCGCTTGGGGATGAACTGGTGCAGGACTGGAAAGCAGCGTTCCCATGGACGGCTCGCATTCAGGAGTTGCTGAGAGAGCAGGTACATGCGCGATAGTATCATGTTGGTGATGGTTTGTGGTGCTGCTCACTAATTATTATGTGTGTTGCTTGGTTGCCGCAGTTTCGCTTGGAGAGTTTCCGATCGGTGCAAGAAGAAGTGATCAATGCGACGCTGTCCAAGCGCGATACGTTTGTGATCATGCGCTCTGGTGGTGGGAAGAGTCTCTGCTACCAGCTGCCTGCGCTATTCCACGAGGTAAATAGTATGCACGCAGCAGCAACAGTGTGAGTGAAACGAATGAGCTTTGGACTAACTTGCGTGTTGGCTGTGCTGTGCGTAAGAATGCAGGATTCACAGTCGTGATTTCGCCTCTGATATCGCTCATTCAAGATCAGGTACACATCTGAAAGCGGTCGCATGATGTCTTCCTATTGAGACTTTGTCTGAAGTGCTTTTCTGTCTTCTATGTGTTACGTTTGTTCGTCACAGGCGATGTTGTTCAACGCAATCGCAGGAGACGGCGGTGCCCGTTACATGTGCGGGGACCAATCGCGCGCGGAGGCAACTGCGATCCACAGAGAGCTGCTGGACCCGCTGACCAAGCTCAAGATCCTGCTAGTGACACCAGAGAAGATCATTAAGAGCAAGCTGCTCATGTCGCGCCTGGAAAAGGCGTACCAGAACGGACGGCTTCTTCGCTTCGTGATCGACGAAGCGCACTGCTGCAGCCAGTGGGGTCACGACTTCCGAAGTGTAAGTGTACACTTCTGAATCAAGTGTTCGTGAGCTAATCATCTTTAGTGGCTAATGCATGTACTCTTCTGTGTCATGTAGGATTACTCCAAGCTCGGTATTCTGAAGCGGCAGTTCCCGAGCGTGCCGATTTTGGCTCTCACAGCGACTGCCACTCCTCACCTTGTGTCGGACGTCAAATCGATACTGGAGATCCCGCGCTGCGTGTTCTTCCGCACCTCGTTCTTCCGGAAGAATCTGTTCTACGAGGTATGTGTGCGTTCTGTTTGTATACGCTGTGATTGATGTTCGACCTGGCGTCAGCTAAACCTGTGACTCCCATTCATTCTGCGACCACACACCTAGGTTGTCGAGAAACCAGCGCGAGACGAGACAGCACTGGATAACTTGGTCACGCTCGTCAAGTCTTTTTCATCGAACGATACTGGCATCGTGTACTGCCTGACGCGGAAAGAGACCGAGCAGGTTGCTGCCGAGCTCTGTAAACACGGCATCCGCGCTGCGTGCTACCACGCATTCATGGAAGACAAGGAGGAAACGCACCATTCCTGGGTCCACGACCGACTCCAAGTTGTCGTTGCGACGATCGCGTTCGGACTCGGGATCAACAAGCCTGATGTGCGCTTTGTGATCCACTACACGCTGTCAAAGGTACGATTTTGTGTTAACAAATGTTTGAATACCTGACAAATCATGCTGCCACTGACCAAATCTTAACGTCTATTAGTCGATGGAAGGGTACTACCAAGAGTCAGGACGAGCTGGTCGTGACGGAAACCCAGCGCAGTGCGTCCTGATGTACAGAGCGTCGGATGTGATCCGCGTCTGCAACATTGTGCACGCTGAAACGGGTGGTATGCGGAATCTGCGGCTCATGATCGAGTACGGCGAGGACCACGAGCGATGCAGACACGGGATCATGGCAAAATACTTCGAGTGCGTTCTCAATGTGAACGCTTGTTGTGTTTTTTCCGACTGAAAAACTGACTGCGGTGTATGTATCTGTGCTTAGGGAGGATTTCGATCCCATCGAGATGTGTCAGAAGACCTGCGATAACTGCAAGCAGGGCTGCAGCGACGTGCTGGAGGTCGACTACTCAGAGCACGCAAAGGCGATGATCAGCATCATCAGCGATGCGAAACGCATGTAAGCTATTCCGCTGGGTCTTGTTTTCTTCCTTATGATAAAGAGCTGATGGCTGTCCCGTTTTACATGCGGACAGGGAGCGACGCGTGACGATGAAGCAGCTAGTTGACGAGCTCAAGACGAAGAAGTTTGCGCAAGAGTGGGGTCATTTGGAGCCGCCGCTGGCGGTCATTACGCGAGATCAGTGCGAGCGAATCATCATCAACATGATGATCAAGTGAGTGCAATGCTTCATCCGTTTTCTTTAGCACATTGAGTTTTGAGTTGCTCTAAAATTCTGACTCGTGTAACATTTTGTGGATTGTGATCGTAGAAACGTGATCCAGCCAGAGATCAGCTACACCGCATACAACACGATCTGCTACCTGGTCGTGGGCACTTCGCATCGTCGCTTGCTGAGCGGCCAGCTTCGTGTGTTGATGAAGCCGTCGTCAAAGGGTGACGAAGCGCCACCGCCAAAGCCACCAGCACAGAGGAACGCACAGAGCAAGAGAAAGCGAAGGCTTCCAGAGCCGGAGATCATCGACATCAGCGATTACTGAAGGCGTTGAAAGGTGAAATCAATTGTAAAACAAGTTTTGTTTGATAGCATTTCCACCTCCACTCGTGTTTGAGTTCGATTAAAATGAGAATTGGAATCGCCGGTGCGGTTCTTTCAACAGGGACATTTTAGGTTTTGCTTGACAGGAATCCAGGATCTCAACTTCGGCTTTGGGCTTGGCGCACGCACACTTCGCGGTACAAGGTATGATTTTATAACCAGGCTATCTCTCTTGTTTCAATCACTCACTTACCGACCCAGCAGGTCGGTAAGTGAGTGAACAAGCATCGTATGTATGCGATGCATTGAATAAAGAGCATAAAGCCTCTCACTCGGATGATGTGAGCGATGGGAGACGTCGAAAACACCGATACGTCGCGTCGAGATGATCGCCATTGCGTCTTAGTCGGATAAAAGGGATGAACAAAACCTGATTTCGCCAAGTACCAAAGTCGGATAAAAGGGATGGGCAAAACTCTTTATGACACTCTTCCGTTTGTCGAAAATCGATTGCGAATGGTCCAAAGCCCAAGTCATTCATCAGTAGCGAAGTCAACAAGCAAGTCGCGTCGCGTGCGTGGGTGTGAAGGTGGGAAGAAAGAATTCAAGAGCGGCGGCGAGGATCAAGACGCCCACGAGCTTCTGCAGACAACAGCAGCGTAGAAAGTAAAGCAGGGAGGAGCCGCAGCCATGACGATCTACTACTGCCTGGTGGCGAACAAGAACTGCCCGCTGGCCGAGTACAGCAACGGCGGTGACAAGAAGATGAGCGAGATCGCGCAGAAGCTGCTCAAGAAGCTCAACTTTGACGAATCGTCGGTCGAGTCGGTCGAGTACGAGGGCAAGACGTACAGCTACCGCGTGGAGGACGAGGTCGTCTACGTGTGCGTCACCAACGAGGCGTTCGGCAAGAGGTGCGTGTGTGTGTGTGTGTGTGTGTGTGTGTGTGTGCTGGTCCTGTGATCACTCACGACAAAGGAATGGGAAGAGCTAACGGTTCACTGCGTGCTGTGTGTGTGTGGTTGTCTCTCTATAAAAGCTCGGCGGCGCTGTTCTTGAGGCACATCAACAATCTCTTCGACAACGAGTTTGGGATCCGAGGCAAAGCCACAAAGCTCAAGCTGGATCTGAACCGCGACTTTGCGCCGACGCTCAAGAAGCAGATGGTGCGTGCGTGGGTGGCATGCACTCAGAATCATGAGATGCCCTTTTGCATGGACTGACGATCAGATTTAAACACAAAATGGAGCTGACGTTTTGGTATCTAACGATTGTTTGCGTCACTACGTGTCTACAGGAAACGTACTCGTCCGCGGCGGGCTCGGAGAAGCTGCAGGCGCTGAAGAAAGATCTGGACAGCGTCAAGGACAACGTGCACCAGAACATCAGTACGTGCTGGCGCCGATATCTTTATGCTGCTTGCCACAAAAAATGATTGACTCATTTAATATTGACGCTTCGCTATGTGATGCAACCACCACAGACAAAGTGCTCGAGCGCGGAGACAAGATCGAGCTCTTGGTGGACAAATCCGAGCAGCTCAGGTACGTTTTTGGTCCTTAATCTTGCCTCGAGAAACTATTGAGGAGCATATATGAATCAGCTAAAACTTTGTTTGTTGTGTCGCCATCAGTTCGCAATCCGCGGCGTTCGCGCAGACGAGTCGAAGCCTGCGACGCCACCTGTGGCTGCAGAACGTCAAGATGACGATCGCCATCGGAATCGTGGTCGTGGTACGCAAACCTCTCAACCGAATCCGTTGTTTGCTGCTTAAGTCGCGTCATCTGATTCGCTCGCCTCTCTCTCTCTCTCTGTCTGTGTTGATAAATCTTTTCCAGCTCTTCCTCATCCTGATCTTCCTCTACGTCAAGAAGAAGGTCACGTAAATTCCTCGCTTCAACTATGAAAGGTCTATTATTTTTTTGAAAGTATCACACGAATGGTGTTGGGCTTCATCGTTTGTCGCTATCGCTCTACCTAGTTTCTTTTCTTGCTGGCATTGCGTGCGAGTTTGTTTGACGACGACAGCAACAGCTTCACGCCGCAAAGAGTCGACACCAGGAGCACAGCAGCGCAGCCACGGAAGAGCTGGTCGCTCGTCACGTGGTTCGCTCCGCCTGTGCCCAGCACAACCAGGAGGTTCGTAGGCAGCCGAAAGAGTCCGAGCGTTGTGCTGAGCCCCTCTGATGGGAAGTAGCGGCTTCGGAGCGTACCGCAGCATGGCGTAAACGCTCCGATCGCAAGCTGCCGTATCAGTACACACGAGAGAGAGAGAGAGATACCATAGTGAGCTTTTCGCCTGTGTCCCAGACATCAAGCACTACTGTAGACTGACCTCGAACACGAAGAATGCGCCGAGGATCCACTGGAAAGAGGTCGTAACGGTTGGAACGAGCAGCGCCGCGACAGAGACGGCGCACAGTACGCAGACGAGCAGCTCTTCGCGCACTCTGCTGCCAATTTGATCGAACAGCTTGCCTCCGATTGCGATGCACAGCATAAAACTCGAAAACACCAGTCCGCTCGGAAGGATCCCCGAGGGCACCACGGCTTCCAGTGTCGGGTACCACAAGAACACTACAGAAGTACCATGAGTTTGGGTGACTGCAAGAGCTCGCAATGTGCTGAATACCATGGAGGAGAGACGTACCAAAGACGTACATCGCTCCGTCAAAGAGCGAGTAGCACAAGCCCAGCGCGATGGCTTCCCCGCTCAACCGAGATCCTGATTTGGGTTTGAACTTAGTATTGGACGCCGGAGCCGAGTTTGCGTCTGGCGATCCGTAGTTCTCAGTCCAAGAGCAGACAAACGCAGCAGCGAGCGTTGTGACGCCCACCGCGAGACGAAACGGACCGATCTCGCCAAACGCGTCGGCTGCGGCCTGCGCAGCAAAGCCCGCGAGCACAGCAAGGACGCCGTTGCCCTCCGACGCGATAGCGAACGTCTTGGGGATCAGCTCTTCAGCAAAACCTGAGCGATGGGAGGAAACAAGTTGTTGGTAAAAGGAAGACAGCGTTAGATAATTCCACATCACGCGTCCACACAGTAAGACATCGTGACTCGGACCTCTTGCTCGGTGCTCTGTGACCATCCAGCTCTCGAAAGCAGAGAAGAGCAGCGACGTGGAGACGCCGCCCAGCACTCGACCAACGAGCAGCACAGTCATATCGGGCACGTTCTCCAGCAAGTTGATGATGATCTATGGACACACGTGCAACGAAAGACAAGGGGTCAGCTCAGCCCCGAGTGGCACTTGATGCGGTTAGCACCCATCAAGCGTACCTCCAGCGCGCAGTACACAAGGCAGGCGTTGCGCCGTCCATAGCGATCCACGATCGGGCCGATGAAGTTGCCGAAGAGCGCAGATGACAGAAAGCCCGTGAGGAAGAGCGCGCTCACATTGACTCCATAGCTCTGGTTCAACATCATGCACTCGTCAGGATTAATGTTCATCATCAACCGTCACTATACTTAACAGTAGACAATGTCCCACCTGGTACAGACTGTACATGTGCGTGCCCTGCAGCCAGTCGGCAAACATGACGAGGAAGTACACGACCAAGTACTGTCGTCTGAAGCGTTGGAACGCAGCATCACTGTCACTCTTGCGCTTCTCGGTTATTGACGATGCCGATGACAATGGCTGGCGCTTCTTCGATAGCAGAGCTCTGTCCAGCACGTGCATCGCCACCAGCGCGAGGAGCAGCGCCAGGCAGGACGCAGACGCCCACTGCGGCCACTGGCGCTCCTGCTCGAGCCACGTCGCCAGCATATTCAGCATGCTACTGGTTGCTTCAGGTTGTGCTGAATATCTTTTGCATCGAGCAGACTCAAATTCTGATTATTGTACAGCTGAGTCTGATTCTAATTGGAGTCAGATCGGAGGAAGTCTGATCCTGACCCGACTGGCCAGTCATTTGAGCCAGCAGCAAAAGGACGCAACCAGTTGAGTCCCATTCAAAAAGAGCCAACGAGAGAGACCACGACGAAGAGAAGAGCAGGATGGACGTGCTGAGCACCAAGACGATCAGCGAGAAGGACGCCGCGAAGATGCTCAAGAAGTTCGTGGACGCCAAGCAGGAGGAGGAGAACACCGACCTCATGGTGCGTGTGTGTGTGTGTGTGTTGTGCTCTTGCTGTTTGCGCGTGCGTGTTGGTTAACGCTCGCTCGCGCGCTTATTGATGATGCGCTTAATGGCGCAGAGCTGCGCACCTTGCTTGCATGGATGGATGTGACGAATGGCAATGCTTACTGGATGCTATGCTGTGTTGTGGTCTGTCGTGCGTATTAGATGAACGACGAGGTGAAGTTCCAGTTGGCGCAGGTGCTGGAGCACTTGGAAGGCAAGAAGCAGGCGCCAGTGGTCGAGGAGCCGGTGGAGCAGGAGGACGAAGACGAAGATGATGAAGACGACGAATAGAGCACTGCGACTACAGCCAGTGCAGCGTGAGCGCATTGTCGTGATTATGAGAATTCGACAATCGAACAAAAATCCTAATGTTATATGAAAAAAACTACAGCAGACGAGCGCATTTGTTTGTTTCGGTGGCACAGCAATGCTAATGGCGATTGATGCACATACCACTACAGTAGACACTGGACACACACATTATTGTAGTACTCCATTCGAACAGTGCTCGGATTCAATGAAGCGGCCACGAAGTTCAGTACTGGCGCGCGACATACTCTCGCCACCAAAGAGTCTCTACTGTATTTTCCAGCCAGATGATCGGATCAGCGCTCACCACACGCAGCTCTTTGGGTTTGAAGCATGGAGCCAAGCGGCGAGCTCTCGGGTTGCCAGTACTTAAGTACAGTATTGTGACTGATTATTGTGACCATTCTCCATTGCATTTGCCATTCGTTGGCGATGTGGTTGTAATGTGGCGACTTGTAATGGTGACTGCGAAACGATTTTGCCTGCATACTTTTACACGCACCCCCCATTTCCTGCCCTCGTCCTTACATGTGCGTGTACTGCGCTGCCACAGCGCCAGTGAGAGAGGGACTGTGGGGCATCACAATTTCTATGAGCTAACGGCCCCTCAGCCAGCACGAACAATAGCCAGTTGCAGCAAAATTGTGCCGTCCCATAGAGCAGCGCATTGGAGACAGCACGCAGCGATTACAAAGAGTACTTTGTGCGGATCGTCCGCCTTTCAAAGTGGCTCTTTTCCTTCTTGCCATCCACAGTACCTGTCCAAAAATTAATGTGCAGCAACGCTTCCGTAAAAGATCGGACTGTGATCGAGTCAGAACACAAACCAAGTTCTGACGAGTGAGCGCGTCACACGTCACATGCTCTCATTTGATTCGTCAAAAATCAAAGCTAAACTATCTAATTGGCTGAAAACGCCTGTCAAGACAAAAGAGATTCGGTGATCAGGTGTGCCGATTGTGATGTGACTCGAACCAGCTGGTTGGGAGAAACGGATGAGCGCAACGACCGCAATGCAGAGGCGGCGCAAATGGAAGTGAAAGAGAGAGAGCAGTTGCGGTGCCTTGCCAGTCGGCATCACGGCAGCGTATCGTCGGACCAGCAACGGTAGTCGCCCCTCAGGCATACTGAGCGCAAGTGACTGACGGATTGAGTCGGTCGGTCGGTCGCCCATCAATCATCATCATCCACACCTTGCGCGGAAAAGCGCAGACAGACAGGAAGAGAGAGAAGAGAGAGAGAGCAGAGCGCGTTGTTCCCCCACTCGCCATTCCTCGTATTCTACGCACGCGCGCACACACACACGCAGCTCAAGCCTCAAGCCTCAAGCCTCAAGCTCATAGTGCGTAGTGCCTTCCAGCGACAAGCAAGCTCAAGGAAGCAAAGTATTAGTATGGCGGACCAGCGCGTGTCCAACATCCTGCCCGAGTTCGCGGTCAGCTACAAGCCCTACCACGAGGGGCTCGCGAACCCGACGATGAAGAATACGTCGGTGCGGCTCAGCGCACCGATCGGCGTGGGTAATCGCTTCAGCGGCGACGACGACGATGCGTCGGACGACCCGGCGTGGTACTCGGCCCCGCGCGGAAGTCTCCAGCCAGCGCTGCCATCGAGCATCCTGAAGAAGTACTCGGCGTCATCGATGACGTCGTCGACCGACACGGCTGCGTCTAGCAACCCAGCGTCCCCACAGCCAACGCATCTCGCCAGCCCAGTTGAAGGGGAAGAAGTGGATGGTGCGGACGGAGAGGACTACTTCCCACCGCAGCCCCAGGTGCAGCAGCGCCGCTCGATGCAGATCTCGCTGCCCAGACGCAGCTCCCGGGGCAAGCACGAGGTGAAGCGGCTCTCGCTCGAGAAGAAGAGTCCGAGAACCTCGTTGAGCTCGCCGAACCCGGTCACCTCGCCACGCGGCTCGCACGCGGGCGGACGCGAGTCACTCTCGTTTGACATGCATCGCGAGTCGATGGATGTCGGCGGTGGGATGCATGCGCCTGGGTACCGCGAGAGCATGATGCGCTACCGCCCCAGCGACCTGAACACGCATGACATGAAGAAGAACCTGTTGACGCGCGACTCCCTCGCAGTCGATCCGGCCGAGCTGCTCTCGAGCAGCCGCGGTTCCGTGAGCCACTTTGGCGCTCGCGTGACCGAGGACGGACTCTCGGACTTCCTCAAGGCTGCGCGCACCGGCAACCTCATGATGCTGAAGGCGTCAATCCAGGACCCGAACACGGATTTCAACCAGCGGGATCCGGTCCACGGCCAGACGGCGCTCCACATTGCCGTGCGCTTCGGTCAGTTCGCGGTCGTGAAGCTCCTGTGTCAGAAGAAATGCCGCAAGCTGCTGCTCGACAGCGTGGACAACCGCCAGAACACGCCGCTGCACTTGGCCGCCGCCAAGTCGCGCCGAGTCACCAAGTTCCTCCTAGAGCAAGGCGCCTCAGTCACGCACGTGAACACGCGCAACCAGACCGCGCTGGGCGTGCACATCCTCACTGCGCGCCGCGACGAGCCGATCATCGCCGAGATGCTGCTGCAGCACAAGTCGGACCCGAACGCGCCGCTCGACAACAGCACGCTGATCCACAAGGCGGTGGACATGTCGCTGTACGAGATCGCGTACCGGCTCGTGCGCTACGGTGCACGCTTGGACATCAAGGACGAGAACGACAAGATGGTGTTTGATAAAGTGAACCGCAAGGTGCTGCGCCACCTGTTCAGCAAGATCTCGTTCCCTCCCGTGTGGGTGCCGGACGAGGAGCGCAAGACCTGCATGCTCTGCTCGCGCAAGTTCAACCGGTTCAACATCGGCATCCGGCGCCACCACTGCCGCCACTGCGGACGCATCTGCTGCGGCCAGTGCTCGCATGTGTCGGTGGAGAGCGTCAAGTTCCCCAAGACGTTTGAGGACCGCATGAAGAAGGGCAGCGCCGCGAAGAACGACGACAAGAAGCGCGTGTGCAAGACGTGCAGCATCGTGTTCAAGGAGCGCGAGGAGCCCCAGGAGGAGAAGAAGTGGTCGGACGAGCTCATGCAGAAGGTCGTGGGCTGCACGTGGGAGGAGATCGAGGGCCAGCAGAACGCGCCGCGACGGAGTTCGGTCGTCTAAGTCGCCGAACGACGCTGCTAGTTATCAACCCAAAAAACCTCGTGAAGCAACCCAGGGCAAGCGTAGGTATATCAATCATCGCAGTGTATCGATGTTGTGTCATGCATGTGTACGTACGTAGTGTGTAAAATATCAGTACAACTAATCGAATGAATCTTGAGCTCTCGTGTGTCTGTTTGTTATGTGTGTAGCTATATCCTTCTCAGTCAAAGCAACCAAAGGAGATCTGGGACATCGCGACCGTGGGCTTGTGCTTGAGCGTGGCGAGTCGCTCGCGGTACTGGAGTCCGTAGTTGACCTGCTCCTTCTTGGCTCGCGGCAGCTGCTCCGGGGGTGTCGGCGGCTTGATCGAGAGCTTCTGGCTCGAGTGCCCCATCATCATGCGGTGCGCCGCCGCGATCTGCATCGGTCCAGGCACTGCGATGGGCTTCTTCTCAACGGGAGGAGCTCTCTGTGCGCCTCGGAGTAGTGGGAGGGTGCCCCCCGAGAAGCCTCCACCGTCGTCGTTGTTGCCCTTGCGGTGCTGCAGTGGCGCGGAGAAGCGCATCTGCTGCTCGTTCATGTGGTGCTGCGAGGCGTCGAGCATCTTCTTATACTTGCAGTGCGCCATGAGGTCTGGAGGCATCGCTGGGTAGAGCAGGATGTAGTCCACAAGGCTCTCCTCGTTCTCATTCAGCACCTGTTGTTGCGGGGTCGCCGCGGTCTCTGGTCCTCCGGTAGCAGTACTCTGTGGACCTGAAAAATCGCTGATTGGTTTGCCATATTTTTGCAGCAGGTTGCGGTTGAGCTCTTCCTGCGCACCAGAGTATTTGGCCACAATCTTGTCCAAGTCTTTGAGTCGCTCTGGATTGAACTTCTTGTAGTAGCCTGTCAGCGCAAAGCGCAGATCGTCGGCACTGAGAACCTGGTATTCTTTTGCGCCAAGCCAATCCTGCTTCTTAGGCAAGCTCTCGAAAGAGTACTCCTGCTCGGGCTGTTCCTGTTGTTGCTTGGCGCTGCCACTTGAATGGATATCTGGCAGCTGGTTGCCATTGTTGCTATTGTTGTTTGCCACTGATGCACCGCCGTAGAGCCGCATCTGCGTAGAGCGCGCTTGCTCGGCGTCGTACCGGTCCTTGTCGTCGGCCGAGATCTTGAGGATGTCAAATGTCTGCGAGATCAGGCGCTCCTTGATGTTCCAGTCGAGCGGCGAGTCGCAGCCAAAGCTCGGCAGGTGGTTCACCTCGAGCAACCAGGGCTTAAGGCTCTCGTCCACAAGCACATCCATGCCGAGGATCGAGAATGATGATGACGGTGGTGACGCAGAAGCGCAAGAAGAGCTTGAACTGGAGCTGTTCGTACTCGGCTCATTCGCGGTTGCTGGCCGATTTGCATCTGAGCCATAGAGCTGCTGGGACGGAGGACCTCCTGGCGACGCTGACACACACCGTCTTTCTCAAGTTCTTCGCAAAGGTTGATCGGTACTCCTGCGCCAGCAGCGGCTGCACTGCCAGAATGGACTTGAGGCAGATGTCTCCGATCTTCTCCCAGAGCGCGTCCACGCGCTGCTCTTCGTAACTCTCTTTGAGCCACGAGAAGAACCAGCGCAGCGACCGCTTGCTGCCATTGCCGTCCTCGGTCGCGTTTTTGTTGACCTCGAAATTGTTCGCGTGCTTGTTCACGGCGTAGTTGGTCAGGTGCATGAACCGCTGCTCCATGTTGTCGGCGTTCGGCGTGACGTAGTCCGCCGTGCACATGCGCACGAGTCCGTCCTTGAACAAGTACACGCGCAGCGGGGTGCAGGATGTGACGGTCACGTAGATACGGAGATCAAACTTCTTGCCCGCGATCAGTAGTGGCCGTGCGATGTACTGCTGCGCCACGAGCACGTCCGAGCGGTTGATCTGGTTCAGGTTCTTCGTCAGGAACACGCCTCTTCCCTGGCACGAGTGGTCTGGTTTGATGATAAACGTCTTTTGACTGACGCCGTCCGCGTTAAAGTAGGTTTGGAAATCGTGGAAGTCGAAGGGCAGGATCCAGGTCTTGGGGCAAAAGTCGAACTCGTCGGGGAAGAGCTTCTTCATGCGCTCAAAGTTGCGTGCGAGCTTGGACTTGCGCGCCAGGTTCGATATACCCGGGAAATGGTTCACTTTCTGGTACGGCAGCAGGATCTTGAACGTGTTGAGGAAGTCGGGCACGTCGATCCAGTGGAGGTTGCACGACGCGATGCCCGCCTTGTCGTTCTCGTCGGTGATCATGTGCCAGCCGCGATCGCGCGCGATCTTGCGCACTACTTCGTACTTGCAGAGCGTCATGTTGATGCGCACTTTCTTCTCCTTCTTCTTGGACTTGGCTCGCAGCGGCTCCATGGTTGACGTTGTAATCTGCGGAAAGCAAGAAGGAGTCGCGCTCACATGTACTTGCTCACCTGTCGCCACGTCCAGCTACTCGATCTCTCACACACGGCTGCGGTGTGTGTACTGCAGGTCCCACCCAGAGCTCTCAATGTACTCCGCCGAGTTGTCTCGATTCCTTCTCGGCCATCGCGCGCAATAGAAGACAAAGTTTATAGATAGCTGCAGCACGAAGTTGCTGCATGTCACCTGTCGTGCTTCTTGGCTCTGCGTCCCGTCTATTTGTAGTTGCTGTTGCTACTTTTGTTCTTAAATGGAGAATGGCTTTTTCATCACTTTCCTCGACAAACCTGTGCAGTTGCATCTTTGTAAACGTGTATTCAGCACAAGGAGAGGGCTCGCAAAATGGATACAGAGAGCAAAAATCAAACATGAACACGTAATTGGCTGGAAAGAATACAGATGCCATTCGACTCACATACTTTTGGTCGATACAGGCTTCATCTTCTTCATCTTCCTCTTCATTACTTCTTCTTACAACGCGCTCTTGATGATCGTGTTGAACTCTGGCTTGAGTGACGCGCCACCCACGAGGAAACCATCGACGTCTTCGAGTGCGATGAGTTCCGCGCAGTTGGCGCCGTTCACCGAGCCGCCGTAGATGATGCGCACCTTTGGCGCCACAACTGCGGAAACCTGCGCCGCGATCCACTCGCGGAGGTTCTTGTGCGCCTCCTGGGCCTGCGCTGGCGTGGCCACGACGCCCGTGCCGATCGCCCACACTGGCTCGTACGCGATCACGACGCGGTCCCAGTCCTTCTCGCTGATGATGTTCGCGAGCGCTTGCGTCTGGCGCTTGAGCACTTCGAGGGTCTGTCCGGCCTTGCGCTGCTCCAGCGTCTCGCCGATGCAGAAGATCACCTTGAGTCCGAGATCCAGCGCGCGCTTGGTCTTCTTCGCGACGATCTCATCGGTCTCGCCGTAGTACGCGCGGCGCTCTGAGTGGCCCGTGAGCGTCCACGTGAGTCCAAAGTCTGCACATAAGCGAGTGAGCACGGCCAAAAGCAAGTTAGATACTCATAAACTGCCTTTCTTCACGTACTCTCGAGCTGGAAGGACGCAAAAAAAAAAGATATTCAAAACGCACCAAGCAGCTGCTCCGCGGCGATCTCGCCCGTGTACGCGCCAAAGCCCGTCAGGCTCACGTTCTGCGCGCTTACGCTGATGTTCTTCTGGATCAGCTCCTTCGTGAGCTGCAGGTGGAGCGCGGGCGGCGCGACGATCACCTCCACCTGCGACGCGTTCACCTCGGTCTTGTTCAGAATGTCGATCAAGTCGCGCACAGACTGCTTCGTGCCATTCTACACAGAATAGAAAAAGAAAGTGACAGACCGAGCCGAGCGTCAGCAACGCTACTTTTACAGTATCACGGACACACGTGCAGAGCATGAGTAGAGACACATAAACAGCAGCTTGTACGCACGCATTTCCAGTTACCACCGATCACGTATTTGCGTCCGCCTGCCATTGCTGCTGTTGCGTGCCTGTCACTTGCGCCTGAGCTCTCAAATCGTCGAATGAGCTTTACTTTTGCTTCATCAGGTTCAACTCCGAAATGTTTATCTATCCCTCCGGAGATGATGATGCTAGCGCGTCACAGTGTCAAAATCCAATAAAGCAGTAATTATGGGCTGGCCACTTTAAATTTGGCGTTTGGGCCAGATATAGGATTTAGAAATGACCCAAGAATAGGGTCTCTCGATGTGTGGGTGGGGAATTGTTCATCCTTGGTTTGAGCGTCTCAAAAAGTTCTGTGGGGGTATGGCCACCGCATTTTCGGGGAGTAGTGACTTCTCAAGTGAGAAAAGGACGGCAGCAGACTTGATCTATCAAACTTCTCGCTACAGGTAGAGGGGATCCTGCACGCGCGAATAATTCGACCAGATGCAAGGGATCAACTCAATCGAGCTTGCAGATAAGCAGCGAGAACGCCAATGTATCGGAATTTATATCGGAGCCAGATCTTGCCAGAAACAAGGATTCAGATGTGCCAAGAATAGCTTGTTTTGGGTAAATCTGGAGCTCGTATTCGACATTTTTTGGACGCGAAACGGCGCGACCTTTGGCTAATATACTAACATCATTCTCATCTCCTCTTGTCGTTCCAGGACGCCAAAGAGATCGATCGATAGGCCACCATTGCCGACTGCTTCGATGCGGATATTGCAGCGACGCTAACTAAACACTCAACCAGCCATGAACGTCGATGAGGAGCTCAAGTACTCGTACTCGTCCAAGCCGCGCGCAGTGCAGACCAGTCGGTCCAAGTCGGCAGGGTACGTGAGCAGCTCAATACGAATGGCGGTCATTATGATACGCGTTGAACTGACCCCTGTTGTCGGTTGGTACTACTGTGTGTGTGTAGGAAGCTCCTACCACCGAATATCATGCACGACCCGCGCGTGGTGCGCGGCAGCATGTTCGCTGGGGTACGTACGAGCTCTTCTCACGCTGACACGGGCTGCTATGTATCCCAAGTCGTTGTTCATGCAAATGCTGTGTGTGTATCTTGCGTGTTGTATGGATTTGAATACTGCAGCACGCCGCCCAGCCATCCTTTGGACGCCGCAGCAGTGACGACCGAGAGCGAGCCAAGAAGCGCCGAGCCAGCAGCAGCAACAACAGCAGCAGTTCGTCAGGGAAACACAAGGCCAAGAGCATCTACGAAGCGCAGAAAGTCGCCTCCTACACATGTACGAGAGACTTGTACATGTGTGTATCTGGTCTGACACGTTTGTGAGCTTGGGACCTGTTCATCGAGCCTTGCTTGCCTTGTCTGTGCTGCTGTTGTTGTTCCAACTGTAGTTACTCCGTTCTCGCTCGAGGCGAACCTCGTGGAGCAGCTCCCGACCGTGCCCGAGCGCGAGTCCTGCAGTCAGACCGACGCGTTCACTGTCCGCGTGAGCTCGAACCTGAAAGGCGTCACAGCGGATAGCGCGTTCCAGCGCCCGAAAGTCGGCGTCGACTCGTCCACGCAGGTTCGTTCAAGCCCCATGCGCGCTCTCTCTCTCTGCCATATCTTGCCTGGTCTATTGAGGCTCACCGTGTCGGCTCTCTTCAGATTGAAGACTCGGACAAGCTCTTCAACTTTGACGTGGAGGTGCGTCCGCTGCTCAACGTACTCGTGAGCAAGACGATCGCGCAGGCGCTCGCCGAGGTCAAGGAGGAGCAGGAGATGCTCAACATCCGCCACGAGCGCGCGACGCTGCTGAGCCTGAAAGACGAGGCCGCGCGCGCTGATCGCGAGCTCGAGGCGAGCGCGAAGGAGGCGCACCGTCTTAAAGAAGAGGCAAAGCGCGCGAGCGAGCTCAAGCGTCAGCGATGCCACGCGATGACGCAGAAAGTGCTCGCGTGGCAATTTGCGCACGCGCTGCTCGTGCCGCAGGTGGTCGACGCCACCACGAAAGCACTGGAGAAGAAGGGCGTGTTCTACAACCCGCTGCATCGCGAGCTCTCTCAGTGGCTCTCGGAAGACGTGTTCCAAGGCGCTGATGCAAAAGTCCAGCTGCGTCGGCTGTCGGCGCTGCTGCTTGACGGTATGTATAGGCATCTTCCGCAGTCGGTTGATGATATTGGAGAGTCTTGTACCAACTCACTCAGTCTGTGTTTTCATTTTATTACAATGTCTGCAGACCTGCTTGCGAACAGTATCCGGCGACAAACCATCCTCTCGCAGCTGTTACATCACGAGAACGAGGCGATGGTGCGTCTGATCCTGCGCGACCCGCTGCCAGGGCTGGAATCAGCACAACAGCAAGGAGGCGAAGGCGAGACGCAGGGCGGCAATGCGATCCAAGTGATCGGACCGATCGCGCTCTCGAGACAAGACAGCTTGGACGTAATAGAGCAGAAAATCCAGGTACGATGCCAGTTGTCGACCTTGTTGAGGATGGCTTTGGTGGTGGTCGCTCATGGCTGATTTTTGCTTTCTGCTGCTTTGAATGACAGGCGTGGATAGCCGAGCACGTTGGTGGTGACGTTGAGGTTCCGAGCGGCGGCTACCTCTCCGTGCTCAACCTCACTGTAGACAACCTGTAGCCACCGAGCCTGTACACACACATTCCCTCAAGCAAATCAACCCCAGTAGTATCTCTCTCTTACCATCCATCCACATTTGGTGTTGGTTTTTGCAAATTTGGTTTGCTTTCTAGTATTATCATCATCATCCCGTTCATCTCCCCTCTCTCTCTCTCTAACGTAATGCCCACCTACCTCAATGAGCTTCGTCGGGTGTCTCTTTGTACATCATCCACTCCTTCTGCTCGAGCCGACCGGACATGAGCTTCAGGATGCGGTCGGGCTCGACACGGTCCTCGATTTCGTCCTCGTCGTCGCCCTGAAACCGCACGCGGAACGTGCCGTCGTCCTCGTTCTTGAGCACGACCGTGGCCTCGTGGTAGAGCCGAGAGCACTTCTCGCGCACTTTGACAATGTCGCCGTCTTCGATCTCGCTCCAGCACGCGATGCGCTGCACCTCGGTGCGCGGGATCTCGCGGATGATCTCACTGTTGGACACCTGCACGCTGCAGAGGTCGTTGTGGACATCCGCCACGAGCTGGTAGACAGGAAGACAAGCGTGTCAGCAGTAGTCAGAAAGTGAGACACCAAAATGACTAGATGACTATGTGCAAGGGGGAGCGTACCCCGATCACGCGCTTGGGGTAGTCTACAATCTGGATCGTCACGACGTCGCCTATCACTATCTGCTCGCAGCATAACGACACCGTGAGCATCACATTTACATCGAGAGTAGCGCGTAATACACCACAGCGAGACGCACCTCGCCCGATGCGCTCGTGGATGCGCCTGCTCCCATTTGCCCAGCTGCCTATAGAATGTGCGGAGCTGCGCTACTATTGGGATATGCTGAGCCAAACATACATACAGCACAATCATCAGATCAGCATTAGACCGCCATCTCCCGTTGAGGGCAAGTCACCGTCCGTCCATTTAGCACAGAGAGAGAGGAAGAGACGCACCCTTTTCTCGCGGCGCTTCTCGGCTGTGTGTCTGTTTGAATATCCGTACGCGCGTGCGTATGCGGCTTGTCCTAGTGCGCTCTAGCAATGGGAATGCGCCACATGCGTCCTCCTATCTTTGAGCACTGGAGAGAGCTCATGCTAAGAATGGCTTCACTCGTGAAACGACTGGAGAAGTGTACCGCTTCCGATGGTACAATAGTTGTACTGTGTATTTCAAATAAGTACGAGAAGCGAAAATGAGGGTGGTTGCACGAATGAGTCCCATTCTCCTCTCTTTCGAGACGGGTTACATTCGTGCAACCTCCACAAAGAGAAAGAAAGGCGATGGAGAGCGCAATAACTCACGCTCCCGCTAAAGTACGAAGTCGCATTTTTTGTTTTTCCGTTTTGGTCATCCCGCCCGCATTTCCCACACACAACAACATCAGCCACATTGCGAGAAAGAAGCGCCAAGCAGCAAGCCATCCACCGCAGCAGAAGCGCCTTCGTGATCTCCCTTTGTGTGTGTCACGCGTCCGCTTCTATTTCGACTGGAGACTGTCGCAGACTGCCACTGTCCGTGTGTCCCGAGGGTGCACCTCTCTCTCTCTTTGTGTGCGCTTGCGTGCGGGAATCGGTTCGAGAGGCCTCTCTATTTTTCGGGACTGTCTGTCGTCAACGTCAGTGAGTGAGAGTGCGCGCGCGTGTGTGTGCGGAATCGAATTCACTCGGACTGTATGAGCGTCGTGGTGCAAGTCGCAATGGGCTCGAGCGGCAACGCGGTGCTGGAGAACTACACGATCGGCGACGTGCTGATCTGCAAGGCGCACCGCGGGAAGCTCCAGGAGATCGCATACCTTGTCGAGAAGCTCCAGGCGGACGTCAACTACTGCAACCAGGTGCGCATGCGGTTTGGTGCCTTTGTGCTTTGTGTGAATGATAATGGAGGACAGAGTGCTTACTCTTTATATGTGTTGTTGTCGTTATGCAGAATGGCGCCTCTGCGCTTCATGGCGCCGCTGCGTCGGGACAGCTCGAGGTTGTGCAGTGGCTGATGAGTCACTCAAACATTGAACGAAGCGTCGCGGATCATGTACGTTTGTGTAGCGCCTTCGCGTGTGCATATGCTCATGTGGGAGATAGCTGACACTCAGTTATCGTTTTGCACACATATAGGACGACCAGACGCCGCTCCACTATGCTGCGTTTTACGGACATCTTGAGGTCGTGCAATTTCTCGTCGAGCACGGCGTGCCTCTCGATGTGCCTGACAAGGTGTGTCTTTGTGTTGTTTGATGTATGATTCGCATTGTCCTGGTTACTATTACCTGAATGTGTGGGCTGATTTTCTCCGTTTTCTTTGAGCGCAGTATGGACGCTATGCGCATTGCTCGGCTGCGATTAACGGCCACTTGGACGTCGTGGCGTACCTCTTGGAAGAATGCCCGCATCCGATTGATATCAATGCGATCGATGAGGTATGTGGCATGCTTTTTTTTTCCTTATCTGCATTCCTATTTCCCACTGATGGTAGTTGTGTGCTCTTGCTTGTTGCGGCTGATAGTACGGCGGCACGTGTCTTCACTGGGCGGCATCGAAAGGCCGGAAAGAAGTGATCCAGTACCTCTGCATGAAGGGCATCGATGTGCACATCACGAGCTACGTACGTATCACCCACCATGTTTCATGGCTGCGCTGTCCTTTGCTTACTCATGCTCGTTTATTATTCATGAGGCTAAGTGTGTTCATCGTGAATTGATTTGATTCGCTATACGCAGGACAACAAAACGGCGTATCAGGTCGCGAAGGACAAACACAAAACACGCTGTGTGCAGTTTCTCAAGAGCTGGTACGAGACGTCGCAGCGGTTCGTCCATGCCGCCGAAGACGGAGACGACGAAGAAGTTGCTCGCATCATCGCGGAAATCAACGGCGCTTACCCTCTTCGTTACATGCGAGACAAGGTACACAAGCCAGTCAGATAATCATGGTTGCGGATGTGGACTGAGCGAGCCATTGGGAGCTGACCACTCATCTCTTGTGTTTCGTTTGATCAGAATGGGAAGAATGCGTTGCACTGGGCTGCTGAATCTGGCCATCTGTCGACTCTGAAGCTCCTGTGCGAACACTTTGCTGTCTGGACTGACGCTGACAAGGTGCGATCGATTGGTTGGACTTGAAACGAGCAAGCTTTTGTTGATCTTCACTCACGATTTGCTGCTGCTGTGCTGACTTCAGTTTGGTCGCAATGCTCTTCATTGCGCTGCGCTCGGTGGGCATCGAGACTGCGCCTTTTGGCTTGTTCGCAAAGCTCGTGATTCCTCGCGGTTCCATTCGTTGACGCTGGTAAGTGTGCGTTGAATTTGTCAGATAAATTGGCTCAATGGGCTAATTTGCTAACTGGTGATTCCAACGCAGACGAACAAAACGCCATCGCGCTGCGCATTTGAAGCTGGTCACAGCGCGCTCGCGTCAAGACTTCAGGTACTTTATGGTGGCGGAAAGGAGATTTGCGTGCGTGCACATTCGTTCTAATTTCGATGGCTTGAATTTTTTGTAGGCGTGGGAAGAAGACAACGACGAGTACTCGAACAATGAGGATGACAACCTCCCGTCATCCGAACCTAGCAGCTATCGCTCAAATGCTGACGACGACGAAAGCCAGTCGGGTTCCACCTCGCGCACAAGAAGTACGTCTCTTGCTTATATTTATGTTGTTGTTGTGTGACGCGCATGGGATAGCTAACTTACCTATCTGTTTGCCTACAGACATCGATACGGTCCACAACTGGCTCAAGACGCTGAAAATGGACGAGTACACCAAGAGCTTTGAGCGTGATGGCTTTGACACATTACGTGGCGTCGCGACGATTGACGAAGACGACCTCATCGACATGCGCGTGAAGAAAGGGCACCGTCGTGTCGTGCTTTCGCACATCGAAGAGCTCCGCCACCAGCTTGCTTTGTATGACGAATCGCTGAATTCTGCTGGACAAGAGCCCGATTCATCGCCGACACTCAACATGCTGCCAGCAATCACGAAGCAGCCGTCGAATTCCAACTTGTCGACTTCGAGTGGCCCAGGTGGCGATCCATCCATGCCGCGATTGGAGCGCCGGGGCTCGCTGACTGGCTTATTACAGGACGCCTGAGTTTGCTGAGCGATGGATGGGAACATCAGACGAGAGAGAGGGAGAGGGTGTTGGCTACACGAGAGAAAACAAGAAAACAAAACACTGGACGACATGGCAGCAGAGGGGAATCGAAGAAGACGCCTCGACCGACAGACCAACTGGCTGAGGTGTGTATGTGTGTTTGGCATGGGTTATCATCATTATGTATCTGAGCAATGTAGTCAATAGAGAATAGTTTAGCCTGGCCGACCAGATAGGACTTATCTTGTCGACTTGTCAGCGAAAGGGCTGCAGCCAGCCATTGTGTAGTAGGTGTCGGCGAACGTGGTGACGTCACAGCTGAGAAGACAACAAAGAAGAGAGAGAGTTTTTGGATAAGCGCAATGACGAAGAAGAAGAAATAAAAACAGCGAAAGCGCGGATTTGCCCACCCAATGCGATACCAAGCGCAAGCAAGTGAGTACACATACCTTCCTCGTCCCTTGAACATGCGCTGGTGCATATCTGCTCGAATGCCCTTGGTGGCCATCTCATGGAGCCAACTACGTAGATAGAGAAACGAAAAAAGAGAGATAAATAATCAGCAGCAAACAAACACAAGACAAGTCGGAACCAGACCGTCCCTACCCAACGCGCTGGGCTTCTGTGAGAGGCATGGGGTACTTCTCACTCGGCTTCTTCGTGATCTCCTTCATCTTGGCAGCTGAGTCCACAAACGGACAAGAAAGAAAACAACATAAGAAGACTCAGTTGATCAATAAATGGCAGAATGGAAACGCATTGTTGGTCGAGCTTACCGAGCGCCTTGGTCTCATCGTCTTCGTGCACTTTGGCAAAGTCTGCAGGGTGCGTGCGTGTCGGCTTTTGCGTGATCGAACTCACTGGAGCAAGCAGCAGAGAAAGAAGAGCGAAACCGGAAGTGTCAGGGTCACACACACACACGCACACACAACGCAATGAAAGGTTCTCCCAGAAGCAGCAGACAGCAGACAGCAGACGCACATGTCTTTGGGTTGAGCTGGAACGGCGTCAGCGCGCTCTCCATGAGGTACTCAGTCTTGAGCTGCTCGCGCCAGATCTGGTTCTTTGCCACCTCATCGATCTTGGATGCCATCGACTCGCGCTTCTTGTCCGACATGGCTGACTAGTATGGATCGATTTGCTGCTGTTGGCGAGGCGATGGAGGTAGTATTTGGTACGTGCTCGTCTGAGAGTTCTGCCTGTGTCTTCGCTCTGATGCGATGCGAAGATTTGAGAAATGGATCACCATCAGCTGAGTGGCTCACTACTGACTGAAAGTAGCTTCTGCCTCTGCTTTTTATAGGAATCGGATCAGAATGAAAGGTGAAGAGATATGAGAGAGAGATCACTATTAATAATGGAGTTGCTGCGGAATACTGAGAGGCAGAGGATGATATGTTGCTTGGGAATGAGGAAAAGATATGCGCAGTTCGTGGACCATGAGGTACGCATGAGAATGCTACATTTTCTCCATCGCACCTTTGATCGCCTTGATGAACTCGTCGCGCTGCTGCACTTCGTACGAATTGCGCTTTTCGATCACTTGACCATCTGCTGACGATTTCCACTTGTAGTACACCGTCACCATCAGTGCGTTCTTCTTGAGACACGTCATCCGCACCACGTGCGAGAGTGTGTGGCACGATTTCACCAGGTACACGTCGTCCATGTTGCGCTCCGCCTTGAGCACCATGAGGTGGTTCTCTGCGATCACCAAGCGCCGAGGAAGCATGCTCACGCGTCCAGGTGTACCAGAGGCATCTCCGAGTTTCTTCTTCTTGTACCCCGAGAAGAACGGGCTCTCGACGCACGGCAGCATCTGCACGCGACTCACGTGCATGCCCTTCGTGAGTGCGTTCACGTGTCCTTTTTCAACGTTGTGCAGTGTGAATGTCGCAGTACCAGCTGCGGGACTTCCAGGGTGCGAGTGCGGATCGCCACCATTGCCGCTGAAGGATTCATTGCGGGCTGATGATGAAGACGACGTGCGGCTGCTGCCACCACCACCACCGACAAAGTCGTCTTCTTCGTCGTCGTCATCGATCGTGAACACTTCCTCTTCGGATTTTTGAAACGAGGTGTTTCTATCGCCTTGGGTGGCCGTAGCACTGTTGCTTGCACCAGAACGAGAACCGGTGCGACTAGCAGCTGCACCAGTACCAGCAGCAGCAGTGCTAGCACCAGCAGCATTCGGTGCTTTTGTTGCTGGGGACGACGCACCGAAGGGCACACGAGTCTTCGCGACAGCCGCTTGCTCCGCCTTCTTCAGCAGATCGAGACTCTCCGAGCCCATCGCCGCCAACGAATTGCGAAGTTTGTTGAAATTCGGCAACCCACCAGCCATCGATGGACGGTCAGCTGGTGATACCGTGGGAGCCCCGCTCTTCGCTTGCTGGTCGCCACCATTGCTGTTGCTGCTGTTGGTCTTCTTCATGAGCCACTTGGTGCTATCCTTGAGCGAGTCAGCAGGATTCATGAACGTCTTGCCAGTGGTTTTGAAAGCGCCAGCAAAACCGGAAAAGTACGAGCTCCCAGGATTCGAAGCATGCGCGTCAAAGAGCGATTTGGTATCGAGTCCGCCATTCGTAGATGAGGGAGACTTCTGGGCACTTGGCATGTTCGCAGACGAGTTGCCGCGCGAGCTGGAGTTTGTCGAGTTGCGACTGAACGATTCCTGCTTGGACTCGCTCATGGAGCTCGCTGCTGGTGATCCAAAAGAAGCAGTCAAATTGGGAGCTGCTCCGCCGTTGCCGCTTGTAGGCATTGACTGCGCCATGCTGCAATGGTGCTGACAGAAATCACACTGCGACGCATTGTGGTCGATCAGGTCGTCGACCGTGAACTGCGTTGAGTGGAACAGCACCCCGTGTGCGGCTGCAAAACCTCCATCCATAACGCTCACGTAGGGAAAGCCCTGCTTGGTGAGGAACAGCAGTGCGCTGTTCACGCGCGTGAGGTTCGTCGCGTACATTTCAAAGAAGTTGTCCTTCAGCTCAAACGGAGACTGCTGAATCTGAGTGGGGGCTGACGCTTGCTGCTGCAGTTGCTGCGTTTCCTGGCGCTGGCGGATCTCGTCTGCGATGTGGCCGTATCCGTGACCCATGACGCACATGTGCACTTTGCCCTTCATCGGGTTCAGCGTCGCGAGCACCTGCTCCAGCACCTGACGGTCGGTCACGGCATCGGGGTCGAAATGGAACGCCGTCGGGATCTGACCGTCACGTTGTTCGTCCATCGACCGGCAGTCGATGATGAAATAGCGGATCTTCTCGTCTGCGACCAGCGTCTGGAAGCTCTGGAAGACCTGAGTGATCACATCCGACGCTGCGAGACGCATGGAGATCGCAGCGCTCTCTCCAGCCTCCGAGACATCCTGGAGGAGCTGCTTTGCGCTCTGACTCGGGTCTTCCTTCGTAGTAGACCCAGAACTAGCAGCCGCCGCCTTTGAAGATGAGCCCATGAACAAGAGCTTGGTCGGCATGTCGATCATCGCGCTCGAGAGCTCTTTCACGCCAGTCGCGGACGCGGAGATCAGCGACGACATGCCCAAGTTGTTGGTCGAGTTCTTCTTGGGAAGCGTCTCCGATGGGTTCGTTGCTGTTGTTGCTGGCGGGGGTGAAGGTGGTGGCGGAGCGTACCCGACTTCGCAAAGCTTGCTGCAAAAGCTCGGAGGTGTCGCGTCGATGAGCTTCTGCACTTCCTGCGTGAGTCTGTCTCCAGTGCCCTTGAGCGCTTCGACCAGCGTTTGCCCCATGCAGTGGCGCAGCTGGTCGCCTTCCATGCGCAAGAGCTTCTTTCCAGCGCGGGAGGCGATAAGGTGCACGACAATGAAGCACATGCACGTTGATGCATACTCGCGAGCTGTCAAGCTGCCACTGTTACTATCGCCTACCAGCAAGCAGCAGTCCCAGACTTTCATGAGAAAGTCAAACTCGTGGTAGTTCTCGGATTCAAACATGGACGCGACCCAGGAATCGAGGATTACGCCGTTCTGTGAAGACGGGGACTTGCTGCTTTGAGCTTCAGAGACACCCAGGTTCCACGTGTGGAAGTGCTGATCGAGGTGGAATGCGATCTCTGGCGCATGATACAGCAACAGCCACTTGAGCAGCGGTCGCCTGGCAGTTGCGATCGTACGGGTCGTCAGGTGCTTTGGCAAATGTGGGAGTACGCGGTGGCAGACTGCGAGCAGAGCCTCCACAAGCTCAAGACGCAGTGGATCGTTCCCGCTCGTAGTGATCAGCGGAGCGAACGTGAGTGCCATCCCCGACGTGTAATTACCCATCTGCAGCTTCTTGCAGAGGTAGGTCATCAAGACCTCGGCGTTGTCGATGAAGAGCAAGCGCGCGCCATCTGCAGTGTCTTGTGCCTCGGCAGCTGACGACTGAACCATCTCCAGGTACAGCTTGCTCGAGAAGATGCTCCCGCAGAGTGACTCGACCTCTTTGCGCAGCAGCGCCTGGTTCGTCAGATCTAGAGGCGTCGTCTGGAGCGCATACATGGAGATCGACTCCTTCGAATTGGGTCCCTGCACACACAAAGAAGTACCACCTCTGCTTTTAGTCAAATTGGCTTCGAAAGGATCGTAACGAACTCAGAAATGTACTCACTTGAACTGCGTGGTGCCACATGGCAAGGCGTGACGCTGCCGGAATGACTCCAGTCTCGCTGTAGTCCTTGTACAAGGCTTCAAAGTCTGAGCAAACACGATACCCAACATTGTCGCCTTGTCAGTCACCTCCCATTATTTAAAGGAACCCCGCAGAGAAAACAAAATGACTTACCGAGGACGGGCACTCGCTGGAGAGAGCTACTCTGACTCTTGATCTGCAGCGACGGATTGCTGCTCTCACGCGAGTTGGACGCCGCTTTCTTCTTGGCGTTCTCGACGATCTTCTCCAGGAAATCGTCGTCGTCGTCATCGTCATCCAGCGAGATTTGGCTGCTGCCAACGCTTTCTTGAGTCACGGCAGCAGCTGCTGGAGCAGTGACGTGAATAGGAAGCGCCGGTGGTACGATTCCAGGACTCTCTTTGGCTTCTTCACTGACGGGAGGAACGGATGGGTTCTCAGAAGGAACAGGCAGGTTCTCAGCAGTAACAGCACTCCGTGGAGTATCCAGGCTGATATCGTCCATTACTGCTGACTCTGCTTCTGGCGCGTTTACTGGAGCTGGCGGGGATGCTGAATCGGACGGTGGCGGTGCTTCCGTTCCATCGTCCAGCCAGGACAAGAAATCGTCCTGCTCAGTATTCCCGATCTGTTCCCAAAGAGGTTTTCCCGACGAAGGCGCCGCCGATGTAGGTGCTGATGCCGTTGTTGCAGCAGACGCTGGCGCCACCGCCATTTCGGAAACGGAGGCTGGAGGTGGTGGTGCCAGCTCCTGTCGCTGAGCTGCTGCATTGTCAGCGCTAGGTTCAGCCGTCGGCTTGTCCACCTCTTGAGGCTTGTACGCGCTGGAACTGGTAGTTGAGTCGCCAAAGATGCTCGCCTCGTCAAAGTCCGAGGGCAGCGTGGCGCTGAACTGCTCGTCCTCCTTGAGGTCGCCAAAGATGTCGTCAAAGTCCGACGCCATCACGCTCTGCTGATTTCTTGCTTCTCACTCTTTGACTCGGAGCCTTTTGTTTCGTTCTCGTATCTCTCGCTTCTCGTTTCTTCTGCTGTGGTGGTGGTGGTGATGCTCGAGCTTCTTCGCAGTCGCTCGGGCGGTTGCACGCTCTCCGCTATTTGTGGGGACGAGTCGCAAGTGCCAGACGAAAAGGCGTGAGAATTCGGAAACCGCTCTGCGCTCAAACATTTGGAGCACCGCCGCTTCAGATTTCGTCGTCTAATTCTTGATCTCTTGTCAAAAACAATGAGAGACTTGGTTACTGACGGAGTAGTAGGATACAAATGTATGAATATGCTTGCAAACTTCCAATATGACTGGTGGTGGTGGTGGGCTGTGATCAGTAGGCATGCATTTCATCAGTTCATTTTTTTTAATAAAGGAAACAAATCACGTCGACAGCAGGGGTGGAAGGCAACAGAGAGCGCCGCATACTCACTCACGAGAGGGGAGGGGGGGATAAATCTACAGGTTGGTGGTTGGTTGTCGTGGGTGAGGAGGCTGCTCTGGAGAGGCTGGCTGGAAAAGACGGAGGGCGACAGAATCTGTCCGTCCGTTCGTTCATTCTCTTCTGCACGAATGTCCGCTTCTCTTCTTCCGCTGAAACTCAAAGCTTGGACACTTGCTCACTTCTTCATCCTGAACCTCCACGAGCCTCTCCAAGAGAATCTTCTTCCTCCTAAGACTCTCAGACAACTTCGGGAAGATGAGCTGGCGGTACAGCGTTCATTGCTGCTGCTGCGAACGACTGGTTGTACGCGTTCACCTCGGCCTGGTGCGAATACGCATGCCGGATCGCGATTATCCACATGATGATGAGCATGATCGTCTGGAAAATGTTGGCGGAGACAATGTCGTCTTTTGATGGAGCCTGCGCGCCGTACGCAAACCGAATGCGCTCGTTCGGGATATCGGAGTTCGAGATCTGGATCGTGATGTAGATTTGCTCGGCGATCGTCAGAATCGCGAGCCACACCACGCCGCGGCAGAAAAACCGAATCGGACGAATGTCAGTGTCGTGCGCAGCCTTGAAGCCAACGCCGCCAACGTACACGCCAAACGCATGGATCAAAAGCTCCACGACACCGGCGACGGGATCTTGGTGGTAGTACTCTGGGTAATCGTACATGCGCTCGCGCTGGTCCTCTCGCTCCGCTGCAGTCTCCGTCCCAGTTCCTCCTCCTTCATTCTGCTGCTGGGCGCGCAGTTGCTGATCGTTTGCGAGCAGCGCAAACTGACCCATCACTTTCATCGTGTAGATGATCAGCAAGAACGAGCTCCAGAGCTTCACACGGCGCGCGCAGTTGCCGAGGGGGGAGTCGAGCATCAGCGGGTCCACGCGACGTGCCGAGTCGGAAGGGAAAACCGCCGACGAGACGATGTCGTTCGAGATGTGCACGATCGTCATGCCCGAGCCATCATCGAGGCGAATACCATTGCTGCTTGACGCACCGCTCGACGTCGCATCTGCGCTCACAACCTCCGGGTCGGGTGTCTGGTTCATGCGCACGAACAGGTGGATCGTGTGGCCGTCTTCCACTTTGTACTCTGCGAGGCACGACTCGTCCTCGAGCACCCGACCGCGGTAGATCAGTCGCTGCGCGGAAATGGGCACTTCCGTGCTCTCGAGCACTTTCTGCTTCATGAGTGACACGCGCCAGTCGAGACGGCACGGGATGTTGAAGAACTTGCCGTTCAGGTCGAGGATGCGCACTTGGATCGCGTCCGGACCGAGGTCTTCAACCGCGGCTTCCGCAGCCGCAGCCGCACTTTCCTCTGGACTCTCGCTCTTCTGCTCCAAAGTGCTCTCGTCTAAAAAGAATCACAACAACATCCACAATAATGGCCACGGTTAGCAATGGCCTTACAATACGACGCATAGATATACACACATGCACACGCATCATATGAACACAGCGTACCACCGATAGTGATCACCACGGCCTCTTCCTCTTGGTTATCACCGCTCTCTGATGACGCTCGAGTCGCCGCCTTCTTCTTCCCGTCTTCCTGTGCTTTCACCTTTTGCGTCTGCTGCTCGCCACTGCGATCAGTCGCAGCAGCAGCAGCATCACCACCACCACGCTGCTCTCTCTCCATCGCGGCCGCTGTGTTACTCGAAGCGCTAGCAGCGGTGGTTGAACTTGTCGGCGGGCTGGTCACGGTCGTCGCCGTCGCCGTCGCCGTCGCTGCTGCTACTGTTGTCGTCGCGCTTGACGGAGCGAGAGGGGACGTCACCACCTCCTCCGTGCCCAGGCTCTCACGGTCCTCGTGGTCGTCGTCCGCGCCGTTCGCCGGCAGCGCCTCGTAGCGTCGGCCGCGGCGTCCGCTCTCGCTGTCAGGAGGGGATCCGCCCAAGAAACGACCCATTGCTGCCTGCCTGCCCTGCCTGTGCGTCTTCTGCTTTTCTCGCTCTCTCGCTTCTGGAAGTGACGCGGACAGGAAGTAGCAAGCGAGCGAACTGGGGATATGTCGAGTAACCCTTTGGTGTAACCTTCACCTTCGTGTCACATTTTTGTCGATCACGATGCGGTTGCTGTTTACTCCACGTGAATACCCATTGTCAAGCGTGATTCCTATATTTTCAGCATGTTCTCTGTGCAAAAAGTAGAATTGCGTGGCGGCTGTATAGCTTTTGAAAAGCATGTATACCACCACGAGTTTCCAATTTTATATGTGTAAAAGGCTCCAAATTATTAGAATCGCGTGGCGGTTACGCATTATAAGGAGGTTTTTTTCTTGTAATAAACCTAAAAACCTTGTTCAACAATATATCAGGTGTCAATAAAGTGAGTGACACGTCATTAAAGCAAAAATTGAAGTACCATTCGCTAAAAATGGCGTCTTTGTTTTAACCAATAGAAGCGAGGTCTCCATTTTGTATGGCAAATACGAATTCAAAGACAAAGCGAGGAGGCATCATGAAGAAGAACGCGCGCGTCGCCACGCAGTTCGGCCGCGCGGCGCAGGACGCCAAGCAGCAGCAGCAAAACAAGAACAAGAACAAGAGCAAGAAGAGCCACAAGCCGGCGCTCGAGCGGCCCTGGCCCACACTGCAGTTCGAGGAGCTGCCCAAGGAAGAGCGCGACATCGTGCTCGACCGCATCCAGAAAGAGATCGTCGACGCGATCGCCACCAGTAGCAGCAGCAATAGCATCCCAAAAACAGCAGATGCACCAGCACGACCTCCCTTCCAGTCGTTTATCGCGCGTGGCGTGAACGAGGTCGCGCGTCTGATCGCCAAGAGAGAGCTCCGCGTGGTCGTGTTCGCGAACAACCCCGAGTCGCTCGCGTTCGCGCACATCCCGCTGCTCTGCCGCCTGCACAGCGTGCCGATCTGCGTGCTGCACCTCTCGTCCAAGACGTTCGGCAAGATGTTTGGGCTCAACAGCTTGGTCGTGCTCGGCATCAAGAGGCTCCCTCGTGCTGCTGTTAGCGGCGACACAACCGAGGACGTTGCAGTCGAAGCAAGCGCAGAAGCCACAGAAGAGAGCGCTGAAGCAGGAGACGCTGAGTTGCCTTCAGCACCATCAGCAGCGCTTTCGGACCTGGAGCGCAGCCAGTTGAAGAGCATCACCGAGTTCTTAATATCGAAGGCCAGCAAGAAAACGCGCACCCTGTAGCCCATTCACACACAGGCACTCACACAATACATAGAGCCACTATTGCACTTGAGCTTTCTGTATCCATTCGCGTATTGCTGGTGTCGCTTCGAGCCATCCAAATAAAAAATGTCAATTATGTGGACCACGTCATTTACATTTTGCCCATCAAAAAATTGCCGCAACCATCATTTTTCACTGTGCCAATCCGAGCCAAAAAAGCGCCATTCGCCCAAGAGCTCCGAACACATACGACACAAATGGCTGCTGCGTCGCTGCGCAAGGTGCTGGTGGTCGTGGGCACGACGGGCGCCGGCAAGACGAAGCTCTCCATCGACTTGGCCAAGGCTGTCGGCGGCGAGATCATCAACTCGGACGCCATGCAGGTGCGGCTTTCATCCTCGTCTCTTCGCTCTGTTGCCTGGCCAAATGGGGACACAGCACCTGCTCATCATCTCTCTCTCTCTCTATTGGTCTCTCTGTAGATGTACCGCGGACTGGACATCGCGACCGCGAAGATCACCGAGCAGGAGAAAGAGGGCGTGCCGCACCACCTCTTCGACGTCGTGGACCCGTCGAGCCGCTGCGACGTGCTCGCGTTCAAGAAGCTTGCGCTGCGCACGATCGAAGACGTGCTGGCGCGCGGCAAAGTGCCGATCATCGTCGGCGGCACCATGTACTACACGCAGTCGATCCTCTGGAAGTCACAGCTGCTGGACGACGTAGACGTCGACGCGGCGGCGTCAGCACCCGCCAGCTCTAGCGTCAATGGCAGCGAAGCGCAAGAGGAGAACCACCGAACGCCCGAGCAGCTCTTCGCCAAGCTCCGCGAGGTGGACCCCGTGATGGCGTCGCGCTTGCACCTCAACAACGTGCGCAAGGTGCAGCGCAGTCTCCAGGTCTTCCAGCAGACGGGCGTCCCACACAGCGAGCACATCGCGCGCCAAGAAAAAGAAAACCTGAACCTCGAGAAGTACTTTGACGCGTGCGCTTTTTGGGTACACTGCAACAAGCAGACGCTTGCTGCGCGGCTCGCGAAGCGCGTCGACACGATGATTAGCACAGGGTTGGCAGAGGAGATCAAGACGCTGAGGGCACACGTGAAGGCGAACCCGCCGCGCTTGAACCACCTGAGTGTAGATGGCAACGACGACGACGAGCCGGAGAACTCGGTCGGCATCCTCCAGGCGATCGGCTACAAGGAGTTCCAGCCGTACTTTGACGCCTTGGAAGCCCGGCAAGCCACATCCACTGGCACTGAAGAAGACGGTGATGAGACCGAGTCCGCTGCTGCTGCTGCCGCTGCCACTGTCACTGATCTCAAGCGAGTCTTTGACGAGTGCGTCGAGCAGCTTAACGTCGCCACGCGGCAGTACGCGCGCCGCCAGTTATCCTGGATCCGCAATCGGTTCGTGACGCGCAACATCCCCGTGTACCAGGTGGACAGCAGCGACGTCTCGCAGTGGGACGCGCTCGTGGGCGGACCAGCGGTGCACATCGCGCAGGCTTTTCTAGCTGACCAAGTGATCAGTGACTCGTACAAATCCATACAGGAAGCGCAGCCGGAGGCCGCAAAGGAGCTCTCACTGGCGGAGAAGTACGCCGAGAACGTCTGCGAAATCTGCGGCGGACGCAAGTTCACGGGCGTGAAGCAGTGGGCGTCCCACTTGGCGTCGAAGGGCCACAAATTCCACCTCAAGCGCGTCGAGATCGAGAAGAACAGCGGCGGGAAAGCTCAGTACTTGCGCAACAAACAGTCGCGCGCCATGGAGAGCGAGGCGGCTGATAAACCAGCAGATGATGGTGATGATGAAGGCGAGTCGAATTCCGACGAGGCGGCGCTGAAGCGAGCCAAAGTGTCCAATGATACAGGCGATGGGGATATATCTACAAAGACACCCTCGGTTTGAATGAGCAATAGAAAAACAACAGAACAGAGTAGTCCTATCATTGGCGTTGCGTCTATCTATTCTCTCCGCCGTACCTTGTTACACTCTATCTACCACGCATTTGCTTAGACCCGCGCGAGCTTGAGGCACCAGTTGGAGCGGCTGTACTGGCACTCGAGCACCTGGAGCCCGGGCACTTGGCGCACGAGCTCCTCGAGCTCGCCCTCGCGGTACACGTGGCAGTAGCGCTGGTAGACCACCCACTTCTTCTCGCGGTCCTGCTTAGCATGCCTGGCGAGCAGCGACGGCGCTTGGTGGTCCTGGTCGCTGCTGGTGCTGGGGATCGGTGGTGGCGGCGGCGGCGACGGTACGTATTTCTCCTGGAGCTTCCACTCGACCAGCACGTCCTGCTGCGCGAACTGGCGCTTGGAGCGCTCGTCCTGCTCGAACGCCCACGCCACGATGTAAATGAGTCCGCCCACCTTCACTATCCGCGCCAGCTCACTGTGAAGTAGTAACACATAACGTTATACAAACAACATACAATGCTAGTTAGCGAAAAGAATAAGACTCACTGCGGCAAATTGTTTTGATTGGTGGGTTGATTTGGGGTCTGTTTAGTACCTGATGAGAGCGACGCGGCGCTCGGGCGTCGAGATGTGGTGCAGCACTGCGATCGAGATTGCGGCGTCGAACGCGCCGGTGCGCAGCGGCACGTTGAGCGCGTCGCAGCCAAAGAGATTGTAGCTCCTGTTCAAGCCATTCACATTGAGACAATCACCCGACGCGTCAGTCTACCACACTACACTACCAATCCGCCCATTGCAACAGACAAAACACTTTACACGTACTTGCTCTCGGCCGAGCACGTGAGCAGCGGGATGCTGCGGTCCGCGCCGACCATGCACACGCGCGGGTTCACGCCCAGGTACTTGCCGTTGCCGCAGCCGACGTCCGCCACCAGCGCGCCTGGCGGGAGCGCGTCCAAAAAGTCCGTGACGAGCGGCCATGGGTGGTGGCGCGTGTGGCTGAAGTGCGGCGCGATGCTGTCGTAGACCTTGTGCACGTGCTCGCTCTCGAGCTCCGCCGGCTTGAGCAGCCGCAGCGCCGCGTCCGCATCAGCTGCAGTGGCAGGCGCTGGTGTTGTTGGAGCCATTTCCTATTTATTGTGTGGGTGGTCTTTTGATCAGCAAATAATGGAGGCAAATGTCTAAAAATGCGATTTTTTTAAAATAAAATACTTTATTGATGCCAATCAAAAGTGGGTTCAATCATCATCGATTATCTGTGACGTGTGACGAGGATGATGGTGGATGAGAAGACGGACCACCGGGTAGCTCACGCAGCTCGCTCTTGGAGATACGCACCACCTGCGCACCCTCAGCTGACGCTCGCGCTTTCGATGACCGCAGGTAGATCTACACACAAGAGTTCAATGGTATCAGGTGGTAGGTACATTTTGCCATCGAGCCTAGGGTGAAGCAGGACCACAAGCACATTCATTCCTACCTTTGCAGTCGCGAGGTCCTTCATGAGCGTATCGTTGGCTTCTTCCAGTTGCTGGATGCGCCGTTTCAGCTGATGGGGATCTTCATGACTCGTCTCTCTGTCCTCTTCATTGTCGTCACCGTCGTTGTTCTGGTTGCACTTTGCGGAGTCGCGGATGAGCTGCTGCAGCTGCGCCTGCATCTGCTTCGCCTTGGCCTTGTAGAACACCAGGTGCTTCTCGAGGTCCGTGATGTACTCGCCTTTCTTCTGGCAGCTCACGATCAGCTTCTTCCACTCGTCGTCTCGCGTTGCTGGGTCGATCTCCACTTGCTGCGGCTGCAGCTTCTGCTGTTGTTGCTGGCTCGTCAAGTCCGAGATCTGTTGCTGCAGTTGGCTTGTCAGCAACTCGTTCTCTTGGCGCTGAAGCTCCACTCTTCGGTCAAATTCTCTTCTCACTGCAGAGAGTCCGCTCTCAAGCTGGTGGACGACAGTGTCGCGCTCGTCGATCAGGCTTTGCAGCTCCGCCACTTTGTTCAGCAGTTCCTGCTCACGTCCACGAAGTCTGCTTACATCTTCAAGGATCTTCTTGATAAATTCGACTGCGTCCAGCTGGTTGCTTCCAGGTCGCAGTCGCTGCACGATCGTGCTTGTGAGTCCGTCGATAGGCGATATGTCGTCCGCCTTCGACTTCGTCTTGATCGCGTGCAGATCCTCGCGCGCGACTGCGAGCTCTGAATCCTGGAAGGCGATGTGGGAGTTCAGGTCCTCGATCAGCTCCACCAGGTCCGCCAGTTCTTGCTGGGTGTCGCCGTCCAGAAACTCGTCCTGCTCTTCCTGTTTGCGCAGCCCTCGCAGCTTGCGCTCGGCGCGCTCCTTGAGCTTCTTCAACCGCTCGAGCTCCTCCAGCGTGCGGTTCTCCACCTGCATCTTGTCGTTGATGAGCCGGATCGACTTGGAAACGTCCGAGATACTCTCGCGGACCGAGAGGCTCTGGCGCATCTTCTGCATCTCGAGTGCGTTGATGCGCTTCGCCGCCTCGTCCTTGCTCTGCTCGGCATCTTTCTTCTCCCGGATGATGCAGAGCACCTGGCGGCGCGCGTCGTTGTACTCGATTAGCTGCGAGATACACTCTTCAAACACAGATACCAGGCTCTTTGAGTCACTCTGTTGACGGGCTTTCGACGTCAGCGGACGTCCAGATGACTTGGAGACGTGGTGCTTCGCATCCGCCGGCGACAGTTGCTCACCCTGACGGGACTCAGGCTCCTCGATCTCCAAAACTAGTCCCTTGGCTTGGTGTGAGTGGCGCACACTGGTACTGCTACTGCGGAGGACACTCTTCGCGTCCGCATCGACAGAGGACAACGAGGCGCTGCCGCTCTTCTCCTCGATGAGCGTGTCCTCAAGCGCCTGCTTCTCCTTGCGCAGCGACTCGATCGTTTGCTCGGCCTCGTTGATCTGGCGCTCGTAGTTCTGGCGATCGAGCTGCCAGCGGCGACCCGACTCCTCTCGACTGTGTAACAGCTCGCCCTAGACAAGCCACGTTTTGGGTTAGCGTCCTGCATTACAACGTCAACAATCCAAGTCCTCGTACTAACAGACTCGCGTACATTTTGCTGTTGCAGGTCCTCGATCTTGGATCGTAGTGACCCAACCGTCTTCTCGAGTTTCGCGGCCGCATCGCTTCTGTCACTGCTGCTGCTGGTGAGCTCCGAGCGACTGGCGCTTCGTGCAGTCGTTGGCTTTGCGCCACTGACCCCAGCCGTGGTCGGAATGCCGCTTCTGGACTTGGAGACCCCGTCTTTCGCCTTGCTACCACTAGTGATCGCCGTGCTCTTCTCTTCGTCGTCGCCGTTGCCGATCAGCACGTTGTCCTCTTCGCCGTCGTAGTTTGCCGCCGCGGCAGTGCTGCCTCGTTTCGTGAACAGTCCTCGCGACGACGTGGCTTTCGCGCCACGCAGTCCGCTGCTCGAAACACTGCTGCTCGCAGTGCTGCTCGTCGTTCTCGCAGTTGAAGCGCGTTCATTGTCAGCGTCGCCATCGTCGTCCGTTGCATCATGCGACTTGCTCTCGGCGACGCTCGAGGGCGACGATAGCGAAGAGGTCAGCGCAGAGCCGCCCATACCGATACCACCGCCGCTGGCACCTGGTACCCCGACGTTCGACCAGAGCTGGCCGCCGCGCTCGAGTTGCTGCACTTTCTCAATCAGCTTCTCGTTTTTGCTCTTGGCGTCGAGTAGCAGCGCGTGCAGCTTCTGGATCTCGGCGTTCTTCATCTCGAAGATCTGCTCGTCGCGCGCGAGGTCACTCTTGGCGGCCTTGAGCTCCTTGGCCATCTTTCGCAGTCGCTCGTCGTCGATGTCGCTGGGGGAGAGCGAGCTCGAGTCAATGCTGTTGTTGCTGGCGGTCTCATCGCCTGCATCCTGCTCTGGTCCGCCGCTGTCCTTACTGCTAGCGCCAGCACTAAAGTCGCAGGCGTTGGCGCTCTGGATGACCGCATTCAGACGCTTGACGACCTCGTTGAGCTGCTGCTGCGCGGGTCTTCCCAGTGTCTTCACCTCTCGCTCCATCGCGATGAGCGACGTGATCGCCTCGAGCGACAGCGCGCGCATGGACTCGACGGTCTCCGCTGCGAGTCTCACTTTGCGACTCGCAGCGCCAAGTTGCTGTTCGAGCTTCGTGACTCTACCTTCGAGAGGCGATGGCGAACGAGGCTGTTGTTTCGTACCTGGACGACTGGATAGAGCGAACGAAGAAGAGGAGCCCGGTCGCGAGACGCTCGTCTGCTGCAGCTTGGTCTGCAGACTCGCGATCTCCTCTTTCATGCGCGCGATCTCCTCCTCGCTCTTTTGCTGCTGCTTGGCCTCGATCTCCGCCTGCTGGTTCACGATTGGCCGGTTGCGAATGTTCTTGGCGCGGTTCGCGTATTTCAAAGTGTTGAGCGTCTCCTCAAAGTTGATCGTCGCGGGGCTCACGCACGCGATCATGAGCGTCTTGGAGTTCCCTCCGAGCGAATCCTGCAGCAGCCGCGTGAGCTTTGAGTCCCGGTAGGGTACGTGCACGCCGCCGTTACCATTGCCCGTCGTCGCCGTGGTGGTCGCATTACGCCGCTTCTCGTCGCCGAGCGCGCTGATCACGTTGCCTAGAGCCAAGAGCCCCTGGTTGATGCTCACAGACTCCTTGAACCGGCCCGCGACCGCACCTGTGCGCTTGGCGCGCTCCGAGCCGGCGAGGTCGACCAAATGGAACTTGGCCCTGCGGCACTGGCCACTTGCGAGGTCTCGCTGGTGCAGGATGAGGCTGAAGATTGCGTGCGAGCGACTCGATTGCTCGTTCATGAGCGTGCTGCCGGTCGCGCGCGACGCGCCGCCGATGACCAGGTACCGGAACACTGCCTCTTTCGTCTGCGCCACCTCGGACTTGACGCCCGCGATCACGATGTTGCCCTCGGCGTCTTCGCGGATGTTGAGTTGCTAGCATGTTGAGGATAGCAAGGCTTGAGAGTGAGTGATAAATCTTTCAAGGACTAGGGTATGCATGCAATCAGAGACTGACTGACTGACCGACCTTGGGGGGCGTGTCCGGGTGCAGCAAGTCGCGGAGCTCTTCGTTGTAGATCTCAATGTACTCGACGCAGAGACTGAACTCGACGCGCTGCTGGTTCTCCGCCATGTGCGTGAAGATCGCCTTGATCACGCGCGGGATGATGCCCTGGATGTCCTCGTTCTTGTCGCCCTTGGCGTCAAAGCCCGCGCCGGACATGGTGTGCGTCTTGCCTGTGCCCGTCTGGCCGTACGCGAGGATCGTGGCGTTGTAGCCCTCGACAAAGCCGTTCACGAGCGGCGCCACGCACTGGCGGTACGTGTCCTATCAGTATCAAACCCCATTTAGTATCAGGGTGTAGCACAACGTAGATCATCTTGATACCAAGGCAGTACGTACCCCCTGGGAGCTCGTGACGCCGAGCACGTTGTCGAACGTGAACGCGCGGTCCTTGCCCACGATGAGCTGCTGGGGACCCTGGGAGCTGGAAGAGGAAGAAGAATCGGAGGATGCGGACGAGACCAGGCCGTCCAGCGGCGATGAGGCAATGCGGATGCAGCTCTTGGTCTGTTCCGTCTTCTCCCTGGAGCTCAGCGGCCGGATGCGCACGCAGACCTGGACAGAGTCCATGCCGTCCGGCCGGAGCTCTCTGCGACTACTACTACTGCTGCTGCTGGTGGTGGGCGGCTCCATGCGTGTGAGCTGCTAGTCTGGTGAAGAGAGCAGACGCGGCAAGTGCAACACGAAAGCGCAAACGAGGCGGGATGTTTCATTTCCAGCCGAGCCCCCTCACTACTCTGTGCGTCGTTTCGAATTTGTGTGTGTGGCTGGCAGGTAATTTTATCGCGGTGAGAGGAGTGATGGTCAAATGTAGCCATCTTGGCGTTGAGGCGTACAGTAATGGAGAGAGTTCACTCACTCGCTCTCCTAATCGCGTCGCGGTTTGTATTAGCAACGGCGGCGTCACAAAGTGTCACCGCGGTGTGTTTGAGCCAGAGGACGCCAGTTGGTTGGTCTTAGGTGAAAGGAGAAGACTTGATGGGGTGGTGATGGCGCAACGCTCGGGGCCGAATGCGATCGCGCACGCGAACGCGCGGCTCTACAACCGCATCGAGGGCTCGACGGCGATGGTGCTCGTGCCGCGCCACAGCGTGCTGCAGATCCCGCACCTCACGGGCACGTCGCTGCTGTCCACGGAAGACCCGATCCGCCTGCTGGAGGAGTACATCCAGGCGCTGGAGGCCGCGATCGACTCGGAC
>JAASFI010000181.1:0-46942 GCA_023333705.1 Globisporangium viniferum
GTCCCCACCTGCCTCTGGATCGACGGCGCCGGCGCCAGCTCCAGCTGACAACAGCCCGATCCAGCAGTAGAGTTGAGATGCGAGGGTTTCCTCTGCTCGCTGCTGCTGCTGCTGCAGTACGCAGTGACAAATCGATGTGTGTATATCTGTAATGAGCAATGTCGCGTTCGTCTATTACTTTGTGGTTAATTCAAACTGTTGTACTCTTCAAGTCCTTTAAGTTCGTTCTTGGTTTGCAAATCTACATGTTGCTCTGCAATCTTTTTGTCAAAATCGCTACAAAGCGTACTCTAGAGAAGGTCGGACATTTTGTCTTGCCGGTGGAAACGAATCCTCGTAACAACGCTCGCAAGAGTCCGTCAGATGTGGACACCATCCAGCTTTCCACAGAGCTGTCGATTGCATCTCTTCTCACTATCGTTCACCAGCACAGCACTCCGAACTAAAGAATCAAGAGAGAGACGCAAAGTCTCAAATATTTTAGAGACCTCTCGTGCGTCGAAAAGAAGAATAAACTTCAGCCTTAGTCCGTACCGTACGTCTTTAGAAATTGTGCACGACGGAATGATTCGAGTGACGCTATCATACTGGAAATAATGTGAAGGAAGGCGAGACTGGCACGAGGCTTCTGCACTGTATCCATCAGGTTCGATCCAGCAGAAAGATCGCATTTTTCCACAAAGATACGTTTTCATTTGCACCTCCTTTGAGAACCACACGTTCTTGGGATTAAAAGACATCTAATAGTGGGTTGGCATGGCGCGTGCCTCTTTTCTCTGCCCCTCCTCTATCCTTATAGCCTGAGCGCTTCAGAACGAAGAGCTTCTACTGACTGGCGAGTGTCCGCAGAAGCACCCGGTCCATGTCGCTGCGCGTCCGTCGACTCTTTCGCCAGTCCCAGAACTGACTTCCACTTGCTCTTTATAACACTCTTTATAAATGACATTGCTTCAAATAAATTTTACTTACTAAATTAAAGGTAAATGTCAATCAAAAACCGCCTCGTTGAGGTCACTAGTTGTTATAAGAGGTTATGTCTGAACGTTATGGATACTTTTTCCATCCCCACGACTTCTACATCCCGCGGACCAGATGGCTCCGGCACGAAAGTCCGGATCGATTGCCGTATTAAAGACGCAATGCATTTAATTCGCGCCAGTACGTAAGGAGCCCAGCGTTCTCCTCTTCCATCTGATAATGCAGAGGCTCTGCTGGTTGGGGGCAGCGCGTGCGCATTGGGATGCTCATTATCCGTTTTACGCCGCAACCAACAAGACTCCAGAGCACAAGGCCCACGCGCAACATCATGAAGATCCAGAGTCTGTTGTTCCTGGGTGTGGCTTCACTGGCGCTCGTTCACACGAACGCTCAGGCCGACGGCACCGGCTACGGGTCCGCGGAGGAGCGAGGCGCCGCCAAGCAGAGCTCCGGAGCCGTGGAGCCAACGTTCGAGCTCCTGCGGACATCGTACGTCGCTCCCGCTTCGCCAAGTGCATCGGCACCGGCACCGACAGCCGCTGGAGCGCCAATGATTCTGACTCCAGGGGCTACCGCCGTACCTGCTGCGACCCCAGCGTCGACGAAAAGCGGATGCGCCTCCGCCTGTATTGCCATGTTCAAGCCTGTGTGCGGATCCGACGGCAAGACGTACTCCAACTCGTGCATGCTCTCGATCACGCAGTGCAAGAACCCTGATGCCAAGATCACGCAGAAAGCGGAAGGTGCATGTGCGACTGGCAGCACCGCTCCAGCGTCCACTCCAGCTGCGACTACCCCGAGTGGCAGTGGAAGCGCGCTCCCAACGACTGCACCTGTGGCTGAGACTACCCCTACTCCAACGCAACCAACGGAGCAGCCAGCTCCAGGTACACCAGAGCCGTCCGAGCCGGAGTGCACGCAGATGTGCTCGTCCGACTTTACGCCATTGTGTGGATCAGATGGAAAGACCTACTCAAACGCTTGCGCTCTCTCTGTTGCTCAGTGCAAAAGCCCAGACGCGAAGATCACGAAGGCGGCGGATGGCGAGTGCGCTTCTGGCTCGAACGGGAGCACGACTCCAGCTCCAGAAACTATTGCGCCGACTCCAGCCTCAGACGCTCCAGCTCCAGTAACTCCAGCAAAGTGTGAGAAAATGTGCACGGCTGACTACAAGCCAGTGTGTGGGTCCAATGGAAAGACCTATTCGAACGCGTGCATGCTCTCAATTGCTCAGTGTGGAAGCCCGAGTGTCAGCATCACCAAGGCTTCTGATGGCGAGTGCGGCTCTGGTGACAGCGTCACGCCAGCTCCAGGCACGCCAGCCACCGAAGCGCCAGCGACTCTAGCTCCAGTCTCCGCCCCATCGGTGACCAAGCCGGCCAAGGGGGACTCTTCAAAGTGCGAGATGGCGTGCACGAAGAATTACACACCAGTGTGCGGCTCGAACGGCAAGACGTATAACAACGTGTGCCTCCTGAGACTCGCCAACTGCAAGTCCGGCAGCAAGAAGACGATCACCATCAAGAGCCAAGGTGGATGCTCGAAGGGCTCGTCCGGATCCGGCGCTACGGAGCCATCGGGATCCACTGGTGTCACCCAAGCTCCAGCCACAACTGGCGCACCGACTTCCGGTGGCGCTACTTCGACTACCTCGACCACCTCATCGACCGACTCGGGAGTGAGTCCTTCGAGCCCGTCGTCGCCCACCGGCACCTCCACTTCCACCTCTACGTCAACCTCCACGTCCACGTCGACCACAACTGGCACCAGCGCCGGCACTACTGGAGGCGTGCCTGGCGGAAAGGCCAGCTACTTGCGCGGCAGCGGTGCTGGCAACAGCAACAGTCCGTACCAGGGCTAGTGAGCGATCCATTGAGCGACCTCGACCGTAGAGGTCGCTGTGCTACGCTTCACATCGCCACGGTCGCAGCCAAGCCAAGCCTACGTGTCCCGTCTTGTTGTGTTTAGCCCATTCATGTTTTCCCTCTTTCTCTGTGTCCAAGTACATGCGTATCCTCTCTTTTCAAGTAGCTCCTGGCGTGTAAGTTGCGAGTTTTTAACCTTTCAATTTGATGAGCTTGGCGTTGTTGATTCGTCCATTTCATTTCGATGCTGCCGTTCACAACTAAACTTGTAAAGTATGGACGTTTGTCTTGTCGTGCTCTTGTGACCGCAAACGTAGGGACGACGCCCTGTTCACAATGCAGCGGCGGGGCGTTTAATCTTCGGTCGATCGAGGGTGTCACCTGGGTGAGGACGGAACCGTCTCGTCCGCATTGCAGAGGAGGGTAAAGACGACATCGGATCGGATTGCTGGATGAGGAACGAGGGCTGGAGTGTATTCCAGACAGCGAACTGGCTGATTGATTACCCAGGAGGGATGTTGGCAGTATTAGCAAGCGTATTCATATCCATGTGCACTGCAACAAGTCAGTGCGCAGCAGATCTCGGCCAGGGCTCCGGTGTACCGGTATTGCTGTCCATACTGTAATACAGGTGATCACGCTTCAAGCTCTGGTTTCTTGGTCGTCGACAATTTGTTCGCATGAAGTTCAGCAAAGCCCCGTTGAAAAATCACTCAAGGTGGCTGCATGCAAGCCGGCTCGGCATTTCGTTGAGCTTTTACCATGTGGAAGGCAGATTGTCAACCGGCGCTCCAGCCAAGTGAACACAAGCTGGGACGGAGCACAGTATTGAGCCAGTCAGACCAGCCGTCCGTCTGTTGGGCCACGAAAACAAAAGATCATTATCAATTGTCAACGGCGACTTGCAAAGGAAAGACCCGGTGGACGAAAGAAAAGAAGCTCAACGTGTGAACTGTATACCTGTGTCTGTCTGTGACTGTGACGTTGGGACTGAACATGACCAAGACGCTCTCCAGTTCTTTTCGCGCTCCCACTATTGACGCTGGGCTGGGCTTCTCACGCGGTTATCAGTCAGGCGGGCGGTGTTTTATCGTTTGACTGCGCTACAGAACAAGGGTCGACCGAGTCGCTGTGTCGCTGTGTCGGCCTGTCGTGGCTGTCTGTAGAGGTCAGGGCGGATGTTCGACACCTGACTCTCGTTGAAGACGTTTGTAAAGGATGTGCTCATGGCGTCGTAATGGATACCTGTTCGCAGACGCACGCAACCAAGTTCAATATCAATTATAAATCTATACATACTATCATTTTTGCCGACAATTATAGCTTCTATTTTTGTTTTTGAAACTATTATTTTAACGATAGTATTGTTGTTTAAGAACAGCAGGTAGTCAGCACCAACATGTGACGTGGTACAAAGAAACGGTTCGGTGGCATTTGATTTGATTCACAGTCAACAACACACTGGTAAAGAACCTGGTTCAAGCTTCGCGTGCCACAGTCCAAGCGAACAATAATTTGGTTATTACACGCTGGGATGAAATTTTATAGAGCCGCCGTACACTCACTCCCTCACCCGTTCTCATCCAGCATCACTTTTACATGGCGGATCTGAATCGATGAAGGCTCCATCCAAACAGCTGGGCCACCGCCTATAATACTGGGAACTGGACGAGATGATCACTCGTACCGAATCTACCAACCTACCGGGGGGGACTCTAATACAAATGGCTCAACCGAGATAGCCACTGAGCGAGATCGGTCGTGAAAGGGTCACCCAGAGAGCTCATTGTCCAATTTGCCTCCGCGCATCAACACCTCCCCTCCACCAGCAGCAGCTCCAAGTTTCGATCGAAGAAGCTTGCGTCCCGGACAAACACACACCTTTTTGTAACCAGTAACCCCTGTCTCCTGTCGTCAGCCATGAACCTCACTCGCATCATCGCGCACCTCGCGGTCATCTCGATCGCCGTGACCTCGCTCGCCGAGGCCACCTTCGATGTCAACGGATACAACATCCCCAACCAAGCAGCCATCCCGTCGGTCGTCGGCAACCTTCGCGGCAGCCCGCCTGCGGCCCCAACCACCGGTGCGGGCATCCCAAGCTTCCCGGGCTTCTCCGGCTTCTTCCCAGCGAAGACCCCGTGCGCTAGCAGCAACCCACCGTTCTCCCAGGGCGGTATGCCACCGGCGCCGGCCAAGACCCCTTGCGCTAGCAAGCCATCGACTCCACCAGCTAACGGCGGCGGCAACCCGTCCCCAGCGCCAGTCTCTGGAGGTGCTGTCCCGCCTGCGCCAGCCAAGACTCCTTGTGCTAGCAAGCCAACGACCCCACAGGGTACCCCGGTTCCTGCTTCGTCTGCTCCTGCGACGGGCACGCCATCGACCACTCCACCAGCCAACGCTGGTACCCCGGCTCCACCTTCTGCGACGCCGACTGCTCCATCCTCGGGTGGCAACGCTCCAGCTCCATCGGCGCCAACGTCCAGCGGCAACACTCCGGCCCCAACTACCGGAGCTCCAACCCCAGTGCCAACTACGCAGGTGTCCACGCCAAAGCCAACTCCTGGCAGCGATGGCCCAACGCAAAGTTACCCTGATGCTCCACCATCGGGTGAAACTCCAGTGCCAACTCAGGGCGGGAACATTTCGACCCCAGCGCCAACGCCAGCGTCGACATCAACGACCAACGCTCCAACGCCTGCGCCATCGTCTGGTGGAAGCGTCCCAACTCCAGCCCCAACGACTGGCGGTGACAACACTTCGACCCCAGCGCCAACCCCAGCGTCGACGACTGCGACTCCAGCGCCAACCACTGATGCTCCAACTCCAGCTCCAACTCCAGCGCCAACCACTGACGCTCCAACTCCAGCTCCAACTCCAGCTCCAACTCCAGCGTCGACCACGGTGGCGCCAACTCCAGCGCCAACCACTGACGCTCCAACTCCAGCGCCAACCACTGACGCTCCAACCCCAACTACGGTGGCGCCAACACCAGCTGTTACCACAGTTGCCCCAACGCCTGCTCCGATTTCTGGAGATGGCGTTCCAACTCCAGCTCCAACGCCAGTGTCTTCAGCGCCTGCTACGGGTGTTCCTTCGCCAACTCCATCGGGCGATGATACTCCTGACCAATCGGTTCCTGTTCCTTCGGCGCCTACTTCTGGTGGTAGCGCTCCAACCCCAGCCCCAGCTGATGCGCCAACGCCTGCTCCAACTACGGGAGGCGGCGTTTCGACTCCAGCCCCAACGACGGTGGCTCCAGCTACCCCAGCTGCTACCACTGGTGCCCCAACTCCAGCTCCAACTACGGTCGCCCCAACTCCAGCTACCACCACTGAAGCTCCTACTCCTGCTCCTACCAGCCCAGTGACCCCTCCATCGGGAGGCATGCCACCAGCTCCTACCAGCCCAGTGACCCCTCCATCGGGCGGTAAGCCACCAGCTCCAACCCAGCCAGTGACCCCTCCATCGGGAGGCATGCCACCAGCTCCAACCCAGCCAGTGACCCCTCCATCGGGCGGTAAGCCACCAGCTCCTACCAGCCCAGTGACCCCTCCATCGGGCGGTAAGCCGCCTGTTCCTACTCCAGGCAAGCCGAACACGCCACCATCGGGTAACAACAAGCCACCAGCACCAGCGCAAACTCCATGCCCACCGAAGGGTGGTAACGGTTGGGGCAAGCCAAACACGCCTCCAGCTCAGGGAAACAACAAGCCAAACACCCCTACCAACCCATGGGGAGGTAAGCCGAACACGCCACCTGCTGCCAAGACTCCTTGCCCACCGAAGGGTGGTAACGGTTGGGGCAAGCCACCAGCTCAGGGAAACAACAAGCCGAACACCCCTACCAACCCATGGGGAGGTAAGCCGAACACGCCAGCTAACCCATGGGGAGGTAAGCCGAACACGCCACCTGCTGCCAAGACTCCTTGCCCGCCAAAGGGTGGCAACGGCTGGGGCAAGCCACCAGCTCAGGGAAACAACAAGCCGAACACCCCACCAGCTCAGCAGAAGCCTTCCCAGCCAAAGCCGGCTCAGCCACAGCAGCCACAGCCGAACCCAGCGAAGCAGAGCAGTGGCCAGACCGGCGCCAAGCAGGGATACTAAATACGCTCCGGTAGCGTACGAGTCGTTTGATTCTCGGACGGACGATGTGTCCTGAGTTTTGTGGCAATACATGTAGTGCATCTTACTCTTCTTGTTCTCCGTTTGTGCGTTTAATACACAAATCCGTTTCTCAATTCCTTGTCTTCAGCTTGCTTCTTTCTTTTGTGCTCATTTGGTGGATTGAGCGCCTCTCATGAAGAGCACTGTCAGTGGTGTACCCATCCATGCATGCATCATTTATCAGTGATGAATAAATGAATTCTGTGTGATGATTCATCACACAGAATTCTTAAACAGCAATTTGCTCGGCTAAAAAATTCAAGATGGTGTGGTGCACACTAAGTGCAGCAAAACTGACGTGGACCACTCGTAAAAAACATCTTGGCGTTTTTACCCTCCTAGTCTGTCTGCATCCTTTTTTACAGTCCGGTCGTAAAAAGTCCGTTCTGGACCCAATTTCAAAGAACGTGGGCACGCTCATTTCCCCGTTTTGTGCCAGATTCGCAGCAAGAGAAAGCAGCCACCAGACAGACAGACAGACAGACAGACGAAAGCATGAGCGACGGCTACGACCCACAGAAGTCCCGCGTCGCGGAGGACACGCTCGCCGACTTCCTGCGCGCGCCGCTCACGGGCGACCTCACGGAGGTGCCGGGCATCGGCCCTGCCGCCGTCACCAAGCTCGCCGCGGGCGAAGACGGCGACTCGGTCGAGAACACCTTCCAGCTCATCGGCAAGTTCCTGATGCTCAAGGTACGATTTGTGTGTTGCCGGTGCTGATGCACGCGCTGCTGTTCATTTATGGTATGTAATACGTGTGCTGATGATGATGCCGTGTGTGTTTTTTTCCTTGTTGCTTGTAGAGAAACTCGGACGACAATGATGATGGCTTGATTGACTGCGCCGCGCACTGTGACGCCTTCTGGTTCTGGTTGAAGTCCAAGGGGATCACCGCGTACCGCAGGTATGTTGGTGTTTGCGCCCATGATATTTTAACAATTGTGCGCTGTGTTAATGATGATGTTTGTGATTGTGCTTGCGCAGTGGCATCGTCATGGCGATTGCCGAGAAGGTGAACACCATGCTCCCTGGTATTTATGACGCTGCCGAATTCCAATAGAAGCCGCCGCCACTTCTCTCCAGTTTGAATATGCGTGGATGCGTTCGCTCGTATACAGCAAGGATCGCATTGCGATACCCTCCCACCCCGCTTATTTTTTTTGCTTAGTGAGGGCTCGTAACATGTTGAACATCACCTTCATTTGAATCTTGCAAATTTCCACTCATTGCGGACGATTGTTGATCCAACTTTGTTGTCTGTTAAGAACCGTTATTCAAGAGTCGCAGTTATTGAAATGCAATTTATCTCCTGGAACCTAAATTTATAAGCAGGACGCATCCTAAAAAAGCTTGTTTTGAATACCCATCAGGTCAATTTGTACTTAATTTTATATTAAGGACAAGCGAGTTTTCAGGACATATATCTGACCAATTGGTTATCAAGATAAGGAGGGTTCATCACGAGCAAATATTAGATAGTGAAGGGTCCAGGACAATTGCAGGACACGCTTTTGGCGGCAACTCAAAACGCCTTCAAATAACTCGAGACTCGATGGCTGCAGCGCGTGATGATGCGGACGAGGACGCTTCGGCTGCAGTGGAGCAGTACCGAGAGCTAGTCGCCGACGGCGCGTCCGCGGACGCGATCGACATGTGCCGCCGCCTGCTGCGCGCAGAGAGCAACGTCCAGCGTGTCGAGACCGCGCACCTCGTGCTGGACCGTCTGCGTTCCAATATGAGCGACTCGGACGACGACGTGAACGCGCTGCTGCGGCTGCTCTCGAACTACGTGTCGCCCACGCGAGAACTCACGGAGGACGTGTTGTCCCTGCTCTTCTTCTGCGATCACCGTGTGCTAGTCATCCACCACCTCTCCAAGGTAATAGCAGTGGACCAATCGCCACAACCTGGGGTCACTCACTTAGCTCTCTAAATATGCGTATTTGTTCTCTATGTGTGCTTGCTTGACAATGCAGCTTACATACCAGTCGAAGGAGTGCGTGAAGCTGGTTGTGGAGGCGTACCTTGAGCTCTTGTCGAGCGACCGCTCGCTGCTCGTGCCCATTCTCGGCTCGCTGGCCGACCTGCCTCTCGACTCCACTGACAAGAGCTCGGTCCTGGACGCAACAGAGGTATTGTATCGCACGCATGCATCTTCGAATATGAAAAAAAAGCGTATTGCGAGTAGGATGTAAGATCTATCTAGCGCGCATGGACTCATTGTGATCTCCGATTCTCAAGTGTTTGCTTGACGCAGCCGTGGAAGAAGACGTCCCAGCGGTTGTCCAGAGCTTGCTGTCGATGGTGACGGCCGCTACTGCGCCGCGGATCGCAGCCAAGCTGCGCGCAGAATGCAATCGCGTGGACTCGGGGATGTTGTGCCTCACATTTGAGGCAAGTCGTGTGGTGGAGCAGTCCTCCTTTATTGCTAGAGATTATTGATTCACAGTCATAGCCTGTGGTTTGAATTATACGCAGGTCATCGGACGCTTTGCCGTCGCAGGATCAGCCACACTGAACGCACTCCTCAGTGGGATTCGTAACGCAGACGCGTTGACGTCATTCGACATCATCCTCCTCACGTTCCTGATGGGGAAGTCCACTGAGAATGAGGTACGTTGGGCTCCCAGTATCAATCGAACAGGCTGCACAAACAGTGACTTTAATGACTTCATGATGCTAATGAACCTGTAGATCGCCATCAAGACATCCTCGTTCCTGGCTCATCGCGGACGCTTCCAGAAGTCTGTGATGCATGAGACGCTGCATAAACTGATCCAGCAGGAGTGGCGCTATTTGCTCTCGTCCTTCATCCGCTTCTACAGCTTCCTGCTAGCGGTTTGCTTCCAAGACATGACGAGCACGAGTCTCGCGCTGCGGTACATTCCAATAGCAGTGGACTGCCTAGGGTTTCTGATCGAGTCCCGGACTGCCGTGCATGAAGAGGTAGGTACCCACCCCACCAGAGCATTCCATTGTAGTGTCACGCCTGCAAACTTCTGCTCTTACTGGTGCTTACATGTGTTCTTGTTTGCTGTTGTTGTAGGCTCTCACTTTGCTGTTCACTCTGTCCAGTCAGCCGAAGAAGCTGCTGATGCTCGCAACATCGCGGATTGCTCAGCGAACGCGAGGGTTTCTGTGCTGGAAGATCGCTGAGGCGGTGGCGTCGCGTCTCGCAGCGCTTGCTAGCAACAGCAACAAGGTGCTGGCGCCATACGCGCATCTGTTCCTGGATCATCTGCACTCGATCGCGTGTACGGCAAACGATTCAGGAGACGCGAGTACCGGTAGCTACCCGTCCCACGTGATCGACATTCTCTGTTGTACGATGGTCGCGCTAACGAAACAGGAGCGCGGGGTGTTCTCGCTCTTGATGATCACGATCCAGAAGCAGCTCGTGTCGCGCGTCGGCGTCTCGGGCATTGCGCACGGACAGCAGACGCTGCATTTGCGACACCAGAACTCGTCAACCCGCACTGGCGCAGCAGCAGCCACGCACGTGAAGCAGCTCATGGCGCTGTTCTTAGCTGGACACCTGCTCAAGAGTCAAATCGCATTGGAAGAGCGAGATCGCAAGTCGCTAGTTAGTTGGATTATGCGACTGTTATCGACTGCAGCAAGCGAGGAGACCTTGCTGTACGCGATGAAGCTGGTTCGAGAAGGCATGACCGGAACCTCTTCGCCGTTCATGAAGCGTGTGGCGTCTCAAGAGGAGCAGTCTCTCTGCGCTTCGCTGATGTCCCAGGTTTTCCGCAAGAAGAGCTTGATCGTGAGTGAGCGCGACGAAGTCCTAGCGAGACAGCGTGAAAGAAGCGAGGAGGTGGTGCTCGCATACGACCAGTCGGAGCTTGAAGATCCTTTGAGAAGTGGCGAGTCATTGTCCCCTCTGATCATGAATCTGGCGGAGTTTGCTCGGAAGATGCAAGCCGAAGTCAACGCTTCGTGCAAACCGAAGACTGGCAACGAGAGCAACAACAACAGCAAGGACACAAGCCAAGTACTGCTGCTTGAAGGCTCTTTGGAACGCGAGTACCTGAAGAAATTCAACCTGCTGCGAGAACTCTATCACAGCTACGTGGCTTTCTCGTCGCCGAAGCTCCAGGAACGGGTTCTGGATGGAGGCTTCCTGTTTCCGTCGCTGTATCAGAGCCTCGTGAGCGGCGAGATATCTGCAGATGTGGACCCGAAAGCGTTTGGTAGCTTGATATGGACCATCGCGTGTGGACTTGACGTCGCTGTTGCCAGCGCTAATGAGATCGCTTCTCAGCTCGTTCATGTCATCAACGACAAACGCAAATTGGTCCGGTATCAAGCCCGCCTATCGTCCAGACTCAAGATTTGCTTGGACTTGCGTGGACAATTGGAGCGAGCTATTGTTGTCCAGAAAGGTACGTTGGAGGCTCGCGAAGAAAAAATCAAGGAGGAAAGCAGAGCTGCTGCTGCTGGAAGTCAGAGTCATCACGGAGCAGAGCTGGAGGATGTCGAGTGGCTCCGCTGCCAGTGTGCTGTTGCCGAGCGGTTGATGAACGGCCAAACCAGACGTGGAGCAGGTGAGTTACCAAGTGCGTCGTTGTACGGAGTTGAGCTTTGTACGCTGTGTCTGTATTTCGAGATTCACTGGAAGAAGAGGTTGGAGGGCTCACTCCCCTTGACACATGAGCTGGAGCTGCTTCGAGTGTTGAGCTCTCATTTACGATCCGACAGCGGCGACAGCTCAACGCTATCAGCGAGTTCTGAAAGCGAAGCAAAAGCTGGTGATAGCGTCAAACAAGACGCTTCGTATTCCTCGGAGATCAAGCGGATCCTGCTACTCTCGAGCGAAGGAAGGCAAACTCTGAAGTATCTAAGCGCTCGAGCTGGAGAACTCAGTCAAGTGGTGAATGCGGTGAGTGAAGACGACGCAGACAGCGAGTCAGATGAAGAGCTGGATGGCGATGGCGCTCTTTCAAGAGACAGTATCATGAAAGATCTCGCAACCTGCAGTTTAATGTGCATCTACAGTCTCTTCACTCAGATTCTCGAACACTGTGGCGAACCAGAGGCATCCGACACCAGCGGTACTTGGAACGACAAGATGGTAGAGCTTTTTGCGGCGGGCTGCAACCACGAAGAGAGTTTGGCGAATGCAAACGACGTGCGAGGGGGTCTTGAAGTGTTCTATCAGTTTCTGTTGCAGGAGTGTCTGAAGATGAAGGTATGTTTAGGCTCGAAGCGAGGGACTTGTTCATGTTCTCACTCTCCGTTGTGTGTGTTTGTTTCTGCGGTGTGCAGGACCCTCAGTTGGCGTGCGCGCTCATCGACATCCTCGTGATGCTGACAATGCGAACGCGAAAGCAGCGTGTGATCAGTCACTTGTGCATGCTGATGCTGCGGCAGCCATTCCCATTCGTCCTTAGCACACCGGTCCTCAGTTTGCGCGACACTGATTCAGTCCAAGTACCAGGCGAAGGGCTGCCAACACAGTCGTTGCCGCATCTGGCTGCGTCATTGCGCGGTGGAAGCCAGTGCTCGCTCGCCAAGTACCGCTGCTCCTCGCAGAAATGGCACCATCTCGTCTACTTCGTGGTTGGTTCGTGGGCGTTCGCGAGCAATGCGTCCAGTCGAGCTGCGATGCTGGGGTCTTATCTTGACGCGATGAAAGCTCTCGTTGATTCGATGGCTTTAAAGGACTCTGATCGAAGAGCAACCAACTCAGACGACGCAGAATCTGCAGCAGAGGAAGAGGATTCAGACGAGGAGATGCACGACGCGCCTGCTGTGCTGGATGGAGAACATCTCTCGCTGACTAGCTTGACGATCACCACTTTCCCGTTCTTTTTCGACTCCGTCATGCTGTGCAGCATCGCGTCGCTGTCGTGTGCCTCGCCGAAGACGAATCGAGGAGGAGGAAATGGAGGGAGCAACTCCGAGCGAGAGGTCAGTCCGTTTGGCGACATTGGTGACGCCCTTATTGTGGCGCACAACGCACTGATGCTGTATGTCGAAGCAGAAAATGCTGGCTTTGACCTGCCGGTGAAAACGTAAGTGAACAGCTTCCTGGCTGCGCTTGATTCCATAGCACTTCGCTCACTTGGATTACCTCGCTTTTTCTATCAACTTTGAGCAGGAACTTGCTGGTACTGCGAGGCGCGTCGCACATGCTGAAACTCGTGAAACAAACACTGAAGAAGAGCATTTCGTGGCGAGCAGAGCAGACTGGAAACGACGAGTGGGGAGCGCTTCGCCACCTCGAGGATCTCTTCCAGGCTGCAAATCAACTTCTCGCTGCGATGGACTGTGTCCTGGGAAGCTTCCAGGAGCGCGTCGCGTTGAAAATGCAGCAAAATGGGCGCCTCGTCTCTCAAGAAACAGCTTCAGCGCGTCGTAGTGGAAAAAGACGTTGGAAGAACACGCTCCTGGGAAAGATCTTTGGACAGAAGTACCGGAAACGACGCTGGATCTCGAAGAGTGAGGCGAAGCTCTTGCCGTACTTCTCGCACGGCGTCGAGGAGTTGAAGGACTTTGTGGAGCATCAGAGGTGAGGTAACCCTGCTGTCCTATTGCTTTGCATCGTAATTCTCATTCTCTGTGTGTGTCTGTATGTGCTGGTACAGTGATGTGAATAACCTCGAGCTCTCTGAGCCGGTGAGCGACACATGGGTGCCGTTGTTCCCAACCTCCTCCGACACGGATCTGTTTCAAAGATCCGGAAACATGATTGAAGACGAGCTGATCAACGGCAATCTGAGCGACTGGAGCCCCGATCTTGCGTGGGACTGGAACGATGACGACGATGATGAGGAAGACGGCAGCAGATCTGATGAAGAAGACGAAAGTGACGACGACGAGGAGGCTGACACGCGGCTGGAAGTCGAGGAATCACGGATTCAGGGATTTGTTGTCACCACGCACACGCCTCAAGTGAGGCGTAAAGCAAGACCCGAAGGCAGCAAGAGAACTGGTGCCTATCACAGTTTTCAAACTCAAGACCAGCGTGGAGACGGAGAAGATTCCATGGACGGCAGAAACAAGAAGCAGAAACAAAGCAGGAACGCATGATGTTGCTTTTTGTATTTTAAAGATGGACGAATGACGACGACACGCCAACGAATCATCCCAGCTTTGCCAGCTTCTGCTTCTGGCGAGAACGGAACACATCGTGGGCTGGTCGCTTGCTCGATACTCCAGGTCCACTGTCGTCGTCGCCATTGTCTCCACCATGGTGACCGTTTCGTGCCGCCTCTGCAGCCTGTTGCTGAAGCTGCTGCTGCTGCTGAAGTGCCTTTTGCTGCTGAATCTGCTGCTGTTGACGCAGTTGCTCCGAGTGCTCGATTTGCGCTCGTGGAGGGAAATCCACGAGCAGCATTGCGCGGTAAATGTGCTCGACATCTGCGATCGGACCGTTCCACTGCAAGTGCAACGGAAGCATCGACGCAAACTCCTTGAGGAAATCTGGGAGTGGAGGTCCTGGGATTTGTCTGTAGTTCAGCAAATACGAATGACGCGTGAGCAAATTGTTGTTCAGCATACAGAGTACATTCACGTTGATACCTGTCTAGGTCGTTGCCTTCCAGCCCAGGGAAGACTGTCGGGCCGGTGAACACATGGTTGGGTCCAGTGGGGTGGACATTTTGCTCTCCATGCTGGTCACCATTTTCTTCCGCTGCTCCACCAGCCCCAGCTCGCTTCGAGGCGCCGTACATCTCGAGGAAATTTTGATCGCTCTTCGCGGGCGGCTTCAAGTCCAGGAACGAGTATCGGTGGGAGATGCCCAGCAAGCCTTTCATTTCCACGAACGGAGCCTCCGGGAAAGCCTGCGCTCGCCGTGCTTCCACTTTCGCGACCGTGACGAGATCGCCTCCGTTCGACACCATGGTGTTCTCAAACTCGACGTATCGATCCCAGATCGGACGCGACACTTCGACAGGCATCACCGCGAGCACCTTTTCGAAAAGCGATCGCATGTCTACAACAGCAGCATGAGAGAGGGAAATGATAGCCAGTTAGCCATCAACACCCACCACCGACAGGCAAGGGCAATGAACGTACTGTTGTCGTCGTTGAGGTGGCCGAGGAACTCTAGATAGCAGAGCACGTAGGCGGGCTCCTGGATGCACTTTTTCAGCCCCAGCTCGAAGATCTTGAGGGCGATTTCTTTCCCGGCGTCTGAACTATCGCTATAAAACTCTAACAGTGCTGTAGAAACAAATACAAAGAGAAATTGTCAGCAACACGACAACAAAAGAGTCCAAGAGCGCTCTGCGTCCATACCTGAAGCTGCAAACACATGGTACGTGCACGCGCCTTCGCGCTCGTCCTTTCTTGCTCGCTTGAACACGTTCCGCGCCTCCGCGAGTCCCTTTGCGCCAAACGCGCGTCTCGCAAAGCGCTGGTAGGACACGTACGCCAGCGCCGAGACGTTTTCCTTGATCACCTTTTCGTAAATCGCCTTCGCTGCTGGGATGTCGCCGTGCAGCTCGTGGTGGTCCGCGAGCGCAAAGTACAGGTACGTCGAGTCTGGAATCGCTTCGATCGCGCGCTCCAAGATCGCGGCCGCAGCCTCGCGGTCATTCGCCTCGTTCTCGTACACCGCATACTGGTACCAGGCTTCTGGGTAGTGGCGCTTCACGCTTACAAACACTTCGAGCGTGAAGCGCATGCGCGACTTCAGGCGCAGCGGGTCGAGTCGCTCGGGGTTGCCCATCTCAAACGCGATGATCTTCTGCCAGTCATTCATGTTTGCAAGGTCTGCCTTGGACGTCGTCGCTGGGACGGCCAGCGCGTTGATGTTGACGTGGTCGTAGAGCTTCTTCCGGTCGCGCAGCACCGCGCGCGCCGCGTCGAACTTTGGACGGAACACCTTGAAGAAGTTCTGTGCCAGGGCTTCGTTGTTTGGGATTGAGCGCTCGAACTTCTCGTACTCTCGCCAGATCGCCTCCATGTTCTGCAGCGGAAGCGCCACTGCGCGGTGGAAGAGTTTGCGGACGTTGAGAAAAGCCTGTGGGTCCGTGTCGTCCTGCACAAACGTGAGGTAGCTCTGCCAGATCGGTGCGGCGTGGATCGACCCGCCCACGCGCTCCAGTGCGAGCTCAAAAGCGTCGCACATGAGCTGGCGCGCCGTGCGGATCGCATCGTAGTCCTTCGAGTCCACCGCGACGTCCACTTTCACCACTTTCGTGAAGTTGAGGTAGAACCGCCAGAGGTCCACGTTCGGGCACCGGATCTGCATGAGCGACTTCTTGATGATCTCCTGCACGCGGTCGTAGTTCTTTTCGCGCAGCTCGTGCTCTGCATAGAGCTTCCACCAGCGTCCCTGTAGCATTCATTTGCAATAGCAGTTGGGTCGTTAGTGGGCACGCAGATGGGCACTGACACATGTATACAAGCGACGTACAGAGGTGGGGTAGAGCTCCAGGAACTTTTCATAGTGCGCGCGCGCCTCGGTCACAGGCAGCTGCTGCACTTCGTTCATGAGCGCGATCCAGGCGTCGGCGTTCCAGCGGTCCTTCTCGATGGCGGCGAGGCAGCGCTTGAACTTGGGCGACCTCTTCGCCTCGTTCGGATCCTCGGACACAGCCGTCGCAGATGGCAGTTGGCCCCACTCGGCGTCCTCCTCTTCTTCGTCCTCTTCGTCCGCGTCCATCCAGGCTGTCTGCTCCGAAAAAGTTCACATATCCGCACACACACACATTTGAGTCAGTTGATTCTTCACAACATAGACAGAGAGGCAAATGTGGTACATACCGACAGGTCGTCACCAGACGCCACCGCAGCAGCAGTAGTCTCAGCAGTCGCAGCTGCGCCTGGGGCCGCGATGGGCTCGTCCTCCTCGGAGCTGTCGTCCGATCCGCGCTTCTCGCCTGGCGCTGCCATGTCTGTCTTTGCTCTGTTTTGTATTGGCTTTTTGAATCAACAGTGTTGGCTCGCAACAGAGTGGTGGGATGCGAAACACGCACAGTGATGTCGAGAATAATACCCCAGGCATTTTTTATTTTCTCATCTTGGATACAAACACATATGAATGATGATTGGATAAAAAATGGGTTTTAGATTTCGATTGGCCAAAATTCTATGTTGCACAGCTTGAAGCGACACATTTGCAAATGCGCCACGAAAGAGAGCGGAGAATGCGGAATGCGCCACGCGTGCGCGTCGGGAGCGCGACTGCGTGTCCAGCATGGATCTCGGGTGACGAAGCGAACTCAGATGCAGCATCTTCGTCACCGAGCGAGGCCCGTCTCATCGGCGTCTTTGCGGGTCACATCGTGACGTACGAGCGTTCGCCAGCTCGCATTCTCGTGAGGCAAACTACTACAATGAACACATCCGCGATGTCCGGTAATGTAGATCCAGAGGCGATCATGAACCTACCAGAAAAGGTGAAATTTGCGTCGCATCACGACGAACACGCGCGGTTTGCGCTCATGTGGAGCCGCGTTGGCGTGGTGCGAGAGGGAGATGAAGAGGCTGAGGACGAGACTGCCCAGCGCCAAGCGACCGTGTACGTGGCAGATGTCGAGAGCAAATCGTTCACGAGCATACCATTTCGCGAATTCTCAGACGCAGACAGAACGACCGAAAGCCACAACTGTTATGGTCATCTGGATGGTGCTGTCGACTCTAGTGGAGAAAACGTGGCTCTCGTTGATGCTACTCGAGGTCGACTGTGGCATTGGTCCGCATCAAAGTCTGTACTCAAGTCTCATCAGCAAGAAACCGGAGAGTGGGAGCAGCGACTGCTTGAAAGCGCAAGCTGTGATACTGACGAAGATAAAGTGAGACGTCCAAGACCATTGGTGTCATGCGCTACTGGAAGATTCGTGAGCTCCTCGCTCCTCGGTCGCTGCTTCATGCTTGTGCGGGTGTCGTGGGATTCGGGAGAAGCAGTTCTTGTCGAGAAGTGGCTCTTTGATATCGAGAGGGACTGGACAACGATCAAGTGCTCGTCAGCCAAGATCCCAATCGATTTTCTGATAGGAGTGGACTCAAGCGCCACTTCGCCAGAGACAATGCAGCTCCGTATGAACAACAAATGGACCCATGGCGCTCTCGCCATCGAAAGCACGCTCATGGAACTCGCGATTGCCTGGGAGCTGCTACCTACAGCATGCACAAGGGCGAAATCGTGTATAGCGCTGAAGCAGAAGATTGTTGACCTGGCGTGGATCGGCGAAGACGACGTTTTAGCGCTTTTGCTTGCTGATGGTACGTCTCTGCGATGTTGACTTCATCTACATTCCTGTGAGTAAAAGGTCATTCTCACACCTCGTGATTTTGCTTGATCGTATAGGACAGATCATATTCGCCTCCAGCAGCGCGAGCGGCTCTTTTGATCTCCATGAGATTGAAACCCAAGGCACGACACCACAGCAGCTTTGCCTGAGCTCGTTAGTGGGTCGAGCCATCCGACCAGCGTCACGGGTACGTGCTGGTTCACTTTATCTGAAATTGACAGTTATATTGAGCTAAGATGGAGTTCATTTTACAGCTGCTTTGGCTTAAAGAGGAGGCGAAAATGCTCGTGCAAACTGCAAGCGGTGGTATCATATTTTCCATCGAATTGGTTCGAGACGGAACTCAGTCAAAGTCAGCCGAGAAGCTGACGGTTCCCCGACAACCAGTACACACTGAATTCAGGAATGAAAGCTCGCTGAGAAGGCGACGACGGAGAAGGGCTTGCAGTGGTGTGAGTGAAAAAGAGGACTTTGCTGTACCAAGTGATGGATTTTTTTCGCAAATAACTCACATTGCGCTGTTGTTTTCAATAGACCCGAGTAGACGATGATCTCAGGAGCCAACTGGATCGGTCAGCATCTCCAAGCGCAGTGATGTTACTCGAAATTGCGCGAGTTGCTCTGTACGAGAGCACAGTGAAGTTCCAAGACGTTTTCTTTACGCTTGTGAGCATCATTTACCAGCAGCTGGAAGGTGCTGTCTACATGACGCCTGCGGAATCAGCGCACATTGGAGAAGAAAGCGTCGACCAAAAGCTGCTTGAGGCGATTTTGAGTCTGATCATCTCAGAGGAATCAAAGCTTCTTCTGCGAATTGCGTCAAGAATTCTGTCGGCACCTGCTGCATTCACCTCTCGAGCCGAGAGACGACTGCATTATTGTATCGAGACGAACGAGTTATCGCGAGTCAGTCGCATGTTGGTGGCCGAGTCGATTGACGAGGACCAGATTTCTACAACTCCTAGCCGAACAGCATTTTTCGACATCTACCTGCCCAAGATCTCGAGCCTACTGGAAATTTTACAAGGGAATGTTGGGTCTATGGAAGAGCAGTCCGGCGATACAATGATCTCATTTGAGTATTGGCAAAAGACTCTAGATGCCCAACCGGAAGCCGTACTTCGCGAAGCCCAGCGAGCGTTATCAAAGAAAACCCAGACAGGGCCGATGGCAAACAGCGCAAATGTTAGAGATCAGCGGTTGGCGATTCAGGATTCACTCTTGCTGGTGTTTGTGTCGTACGCGATGGCTTGCAGCTTCCTTCGCATTGACAGTGTACACGTGGATCTCCAACATGTGCTCTCAGTCGCACAGCTGCGACGACACACATCTATGAAGAGAGAGCAGCTTGCGTGCTTCGCCACCCCCTGGAGTCAGTCAACTGATACGATGATACCTGCTTGGAGTTTGGCGACTGTGTTTGAGTTTGCCAGAGCAACGCAGACCATCGGCATTCTCGTGGATTTTTGCACCGCAAGCAAAAGTCTGTTTGCCCACGAGTGCCTGAAAGAAATCAGCACATTACAAGCCAAGTTTTTTCTCAACTCGAAGAACATTCTCTTCGAGAAGAAAGTCGAAGTCACGCGTCACTTCGAGTCGCTTCACCTGCAAGTTTGCGAAAGCTACATCGGTGAAATGGTCGGCATGCTGCGCGAGATACCGCTGGTTTTACAATTCAAGCACTCGATCAAGGATAGCGATGCGATTGATTCCGGCGCTTTTAGTTCCTCCAAGGATGTTGTTACGCAGCGCTTTGAGGTGTTCACTAGGCGCATTTTGACCGAAATGGACGACGTCGCAGAAGATTTGCCTGTATTCAGAAAATACTGGAGGGATAAACGGTTTTGGAAACACTCGAGTCGAGAAGCGTGCGTGAGATTGCGCTGTTTCCGCCTGAAATCGCGAATTCTCTGGCATTTGAAGCAATTAGTGACGTGCGACGAGCAGAGTCTTGCCCAGAAGTTCGAACGCATTTTCCTGATCGATTTCCTGAGTGGACGATGTGGCAACACTGAAGAAGCCAAGTTGATCGCAAAATTTATCGACAAAGCACAAGATGCGGTCTCCTGTGACCAATGGCAGCAAAAGCGACTGAGCTTTGATAACTACCAGCAGCTGTTCAACAAACGCCGAGACAGTCAGAGCCACTATCGAGTGGACAAGATTGTGCGAACGTTGGCTCTTCTTGTGTGGGCAATCTGGATCCGTGAGCGCTGCGCGTACTGCCTTCGGAGCATCGAGTTGCTCAAAGGACACGAAGTCCTTTACAACGGAGAGAGGTCTGTTGGTGATACTGAGAGGAAGAGGCTCGGATCTTTAGCAGCGACATGTGCTCTGCAGCTCAACGTCCTGGGAATCCTGGTTGGAAAGCCAGACGACATCTTTGCTCTTCAGATATCGCTGTTAGAGGAAGCCGCAAAGATGAATCCAGAGAAAGCTGTCGCTGTAATCTGCTGGGCATTCCCTGCTGGCAAAATCCAAGCGCGATATCTGAAACGATACAAATCGCTGCGGCAAGCACTGAAAGCAGATAGCGGATTACCAACAGGTGCGCCACCAATAGAAGAGACCGAGCACCACTGCCAATTTATCCAGCGACATGTGAAGAAGAGTATCCACTGGAGCATCACGAGCGGATCGATAAAACCTGGGTCTGCGTATTTGAAGAGTCCGAAAAAGCATGAAGTGAGCCGAAGTTGGACCGCGGAGATCGATGTTCTGGTTGACTGCTGTTGCGATTTAGAGTTCCAAAAGACCACATGGGCGCTGATTCAGAAGAAATTTGCTAGTGCTTCAAGAACCATACAGCAAAACCATGGAGAGACCAAGGACCCCAACACCTGTGAGAGCAACACACAGCTCAAGAAGATGCTTGTGCAAAGTCGTTCATCTACTGCGGATGGCGTCATCTCAAGGAAAGAAGTGATGCTGCTACTGCAGGAGCAAAAGCGCGAGCTTGAGGGAAAAGTGAGGTCGTGGTCCACCACATCCCTTCAGGAAACCAATGTCAAGAAAGCAGCGGATACTACGCCGCCTCACCCAGCTAGTTCGCAAGAAGAGAAAACGTCTACTGTCCAGGGAGCGCCGACAGATACAAAGAATATCAAGAAAAGTTTTGCCATCCGTGACATCGCTTTTGAGAGTGGCTCTGATGAGATGAGGAGTCCAAACCGGAAGAGAAAGCAAGCGCACCAAACAGAGCGACGAGAATCCGTTCAGAACGTGATAAAACTCTTGAGCTTGCGGAAACAGCGTGGAAATTTGGCAGACCATCGATCAGATAGTTTGCCAAATATGTTGAGTTGTCCAGGAGTGCAGCAAGTATACACTCAACCTCAACGAGGAGCTGCGAGTGGATCTAAGCCAAATGGAGCCGAAAATGCACCCAGCCCCAAACGCCATGCTCGTGAGAGTAGCAATCGAGTCGCGAGCTATGCACCACCAACTGAAAACCAGCAACAAAATGGTGTTGAAGCGTCTCGCGAACATCTCGTCAGCTCAGATACTACACCTCTCGTATTCCCACTCCGATATGAAACTGGCGTGGATAGTAACTCGTACATGAAGCTCTTGGGACGACGCACATCTGGTGCTCGCGCGATATCCCTCAAGGCTAAGCAATTTTCATTGCAGCAGCAGCGACTATCGATACCTAGCCACGATGATCAAGTTCAGGCGTGGAATGGTGTCGTGAGACGTAGTCCTCTCGTAGAAGAGAATGTTGTGAACCTGAAGACAGCAGGTGCTCAAACAGATGGCGCTCTTGAGAAGGTCGTGCCAGTGGTGGCTGAAGACGCTAAGCGCAGCTGTAGCCAAAGTACCGTCATTGCAAGTATGGCGAATGACGCAGCAACTCAAGCAGAAGCTGGCGAAGACAGAAGCCTTGAGAAGGAAACCCAAGAAGCTGCGATACAATGCATCTTCAAAGACAAAGAGATGACCAACTTCGAAGATGCTACCAGTTTTGAGACAGAGGGTTTTTTCAACAAATTTCCCGTGTTCATCGAGCTGGATCCGTCCAAGGAAACGCGCGATATGCCCAAGAAATTTATCCAAGTCACCCGATTCGGTGATCACTTCACAAGCCACCAAGATGAGGGGGATAATGAAAAGATTATGAGAGTCTCGGAAGGAATGGACCGTTTGGTGGTAGCCTCACATACGGAGATGAACCAGTCGAACCCAGGCATAGACGGTGGAAGACAGCACCCACAAGCATCAGCAGGCATCTCAGGATCAAGCATGTTGCATAGAGGGAAGAACCACACAGAGCTGCGCGCTGACCATCAAATGCGCTATCGGACACATTTCTCAACGGGCGACTCAAGCGGCAAGGCTGAAGTGCTGAGTCGGAAGAGCTCGATGTCGAATGGACGCAGCTCTCTTATCGGTCTAAAGGAGGACATGGAGAGGCTCAAGAGACGGCTGGCTCAGCTCGAGCATTGCGCCGACGAGATTGACGAGGACTTTAAGGACTCGCACCACGTAAGTCTCTTTTGTTTGTGGGCCTAATTTACGAAGACAACAACAGTCTTGACTAACCTTGTGCACTGTTTGAGACAGAAACTGGATCGGATTGAGAAGGAGCACGACAGCCATGAGTTGGCGACTCACACGCGCTTGCTGGGAACGATTGACGACACTTTGGGCGAGATGAATGGTGGCGACTTGGATCCACGACTGACGACGAGTGTGCTGTCAAAGAAAGCGTCGAAAGACATCGGTGCAGCAAGGCAAGTAGTAGTTGCTTTCACAACATTCATTCACTCATTCGGACCACAAAAAATGATTGACGCTGACGATTTCTATTGTATATGGAATGTGGTGTGCTTGGAAAAACAAAACTAGAAAACTGATCGAGACCATCGAGCAAATCGCACTCGACGATGCGCACGAAAGCGGCAAATGAAGATCACAAGACTTGTGATCTGAAAAAGAGACCAGACGCAGTCTGTGCAGATGCCTCAGGGGTCTCCTGCTCAAGCTGCAAGCCCTGGGAGTTGTCACGGAAATCCTTGATCTTTTTAGCCCACGACTTGCTGGTGAGGGACCTACATCAAAAACAATACACGAACATCGGTGAGAGGGTCAACAGCGAATGCTGAAGTATAACAGTTACGGGGGTTATGCATTCGTACCATGCCACCAGATCCCGCTCCGGAAGAAGCGCAAACGTGTTGTGAAGAACAGTCTTGTCGACAGCTCGCCAGTTCAGGGCTGTAAGAAGTGAAAGCAAGTTGTGTTAGCCGTTAATGGGACCACATACTCAATCTAGCAGCGATATGACAGCAAGAGCATACCTCGAATCTCCCAGACAAGCGTGTCGATTTGTTCTTCAATGTCGTCTTTTTGTTTCTCAGAAACCGCTTTTTCTTCCTCGCTCTTGAGCAATTTCGCCTGCAGCTCCTCGATCTGGTGCTTGATGAACGCGATGCTCTGGTCCTGCGTCTGGATCGTCGTCTGCAGGCGGTCGAGTTCCGTGTCTTTATTCACCAGCGCGCGCTCGCGCTCGTACCGCACACGCTGCGCCAGTGCAGTCTTCCTCTCCTCTGATACCTCGGGAGTCTCCTGCAGGAGCTCGATGGTGTACGACAGCTGCTTCGTGTTAAGCCACGAGAACGAGTTGTCCCAGATCAAGAGCACCATGCCTGGCCCCACAAGCTCCATTTGGCCCTTGATGAGCTGCTTCTGGCTCTCGTATCGCTGTGGCTCCACGAGCTCGATCATCGTTCCATCCGCACAGATCATTTGCACTAATACACGCGTACACCGTCAATTAGTCCCAAGCGCCTTGACATAACGAATCCCAGCCAGATAGACGCGTATCCAGTTTCCATTTAGGGCACTCAGTATCGTGGCGTACCTGAGAAATTGACGTCGTATTCGCGCGTGCGGAACTGGTAGCGCAGGACGCCCTTAGCGGCGTCCAGCTTGATCGGCAGCTGGAAGACGCTCGCCGCCGCGATGGGTACGTGTGTGCTCTTCCACTGGAGCTCGTTCACGATCTGGTTCGGCGTCGCTGAAGTCGACGATGAGGAAGATGACGATGAGCCAGGCTTGGGCGGCGATGGCTGCTGCGCCTGGCTGATGAGCTGCACAGCTGGAGGCGGGCCGTCGATGGCCGCGAGCAGCTGGCGCCACTCGGGTCTGCTGGCGAGCGCTCGGTCGCGCGCCGCCCGCTCTTCGTCCGCGCGCTGCTTCTCCTGCACGCGCTCCATGCGGCGCTCCTTGGCTCGACGCGTCATGACGAGGATCGCTCTGTGAAGAGCAGGAAGAGCAGGTTGTTGCTTGCTTTTTCGTCAGAGTCAGATAGATACGTGGAGTCAGGGGACGAGCTGAATTGATGCACTGAGAATTGAAACAGTCTTTTTGAGCCAGCTGTGCGAATCCCTGTCAGATTCTCGGAGCTTCAACTCCAATTTCAAGTAACTGAAACCTATCTGAAAGAGGTTCTTAACTAACAAGTTCAAAGGATGTCGGTTTCAGGATTGGTTTCCGCTTTGAATAGAAGACTCTCATGTTGAAGAGGCAGGCAATTTCTTTTCAGCCGGTAGTTTCCATTTGGCCGGCAGTCCCAAATTTCGCACAAAAAGCCCAACCGCCGCGCGCGAAAGCAACCAGTCGACCGCCTACCTTCCAAGAGCCCTCGCCACCACCACCATTCGCTGTGAGAGCGCAAGCGACCGTCCAGTGCAGAAAACGAAGAAGTTACGAGACGCACGAATATGGAAGTGGAGCAGCAGCAGGAGACGCCCGGATTGGCGCTTGCGATGGACATGCCGTCAGCACCGCAGGCGAGCGAGATGGAAAATTCTCTCGGCGACACTGCCACTGTGGTGATGCCAATGGATGTGCATCGTGGGAAGGTTGACCTCGACGTGGATGATGAAGTGGAGACGATTCAGCCTGCTGCTCACACGCTGCCGGAAGCGTCTCCACTGCCGCCGCCGTCAATTCCAGTGTCAACACCTCCGTCTTTGTCTCCAGGGAGGCGCGACAGGCGAAAGAACAGCCGATGCAGCAGCGAAAATGGCGAGGCGGATCCCATCGCAAACGGAGAGTTGACTTTGCTAAACGGAAGTCGCCCGAAGGGTGGTGAGTGGGTGGGCGACACCGATGCGGAATCAAGTTCGCCCCAGCCAGACGATACTCGTGTCGCCCATTTCGACTTTGAAGCAGGGGACGTTGATGGCCACCGCGACACTTTAGAAGAGGAACCACTGAAAGGCGCTCCAACACTCACGACCGCTGGTACGAAGTCGTTGTCACCGCAGCGAAGCAGTGAAAGCCAACGAAACAAAAACCTCATCTCGCTACCTTCTCCAGTCGCGAACTCTGCTACTGGTCCAGGTTTTGACGTGTTTGCCTCATCTCCACTGAACAAACTATGTGAAGAAGCTGTGCTTGAGCATGCGTCATCAAGCGCGCCACTTTCAAACGAGCAACCAGTTGCGGAGACCCTCACTCCAATCCTGTCAGCGCTTAATTTGAGCACGAGCGATATCGAGGAAGTACCGAGCCATGAAGAAGCGACAACTTTAGATGAACGGGACGAACCTCCAGCAAGTGAGACGGAACAGGTCATGGAAGACGAAGTTGCGCAGCCTCCTGACGAGATGTTTGCTGATCTTTCGATTTTATCGCACGACCCTGCGCCGGCGTTATCGGCCATTGATGACCCTGATTCCAGCCAGGCGTCATCGCCGTTGCAGCAACCGACCGCATCCCCAGCACCTTCGCCAACCCCAGCGATTCCGGCACCAGTGATTGAAGTCGACAATGCGATCGAAAATGCTGCAGTTGCGGAGTCGGTGGAATTGATTTCACCTTCCGCCTTCGAACCCAGTTCGCCAGATGACTCATTATCGATTCTGGCTCCCTCCGCAACCACCTCACTTCCAGCAGGATCATCACCAGTGAAAGAGCAACACGCGGCCGATAAAGTACTCCAACCAGAAGTGAAATTAGATCTGGTTACAGAGACTGTACCACCGACTTCATTTGCTTTAGAAGAGACACCATTTTCTTCAAGCGCTGAATCTTCACCGCCGAAAGCGCCAAAAGAGATATTCGCCGTTGCTTCGAGCGCGGGACCTTCGCCACTGAAAGCGTCAGAAGGGAAATTCACTCCCTCGGGTGCTGAATCTTCATCGCCAAAGGCGCCAGAGTGGAAACCGACGTCTTCTTCGCCGCCCAAAGCGTCACTGGCAAAGTCAAGCAAAGTGACAAAATCAAGTTCAGAGGTCAAAGCTACTACAGGAAACAAGGATTCCAAACCAAAAGACGGACGCGTTTTGGGTCGTCCACCTGCTAAGACAGCGAAGTCGGACGAAGGGGTGAAAGTGAAAGCTCAGGCACCAAGTAAGACAAGCTTGATCAAGCCAAAGCCCAAAACTAATGAAGCTGGAAGTGCAGTCGCTACACTCAAGCCCAAAGCCCAGCGATCAGTTGTGTCCTCAGTATCGCAGCCTTCCGGGCGAGGACCAAAAACTGCTACTAGCAAATCTTCGCTGCCAGCACCTCCTGCGCCAGCGAGAAAAGACACCTCAGTTACTTTAGCCAAGCAAAAACTGGGCAGTGCGACACCACCACCCGCTCCGTCTTCTGCACCTGAACCCGAGGGCATCAAGAGTATCAAGAAACGACTGAGCTCGTCCGAGTTAGAAGCCACGAGCAACCGTCTTTATGCTGATGCTTTGGAGTCAAAGAAACGCAAGGAGGTTCGAAAGGCAGAGCTGGAGGAAAATTTTAGCTTCACGCCGCAAGTCAATACTTCCAAGCGGCGTGCCGTTCCCGATGACAAGAACCGCTTTGTTGCTCTGCATGAGAAGGCAAAAGAAGCAATCAAGAGAAAAGAAAATCTCAAACAGAAGCGAGAAAAAACGGAGTGCACATTCAAACCGAAGATCACTGCGAAAGCCAGAAAGCTGTCAGGGAAGACCTCCAAGCCGAGATATGAGAATCTGTACCAGAACGCTCAAGAGATCCAGATGAAACGTGAAGAGAAGAAGAGTGAAATCGACCAAAAGGCTGTGGAGGAGTGCTCTTTCAAGCCAAAGATCAAGACAATGAAGTCTCCGACGAAATCCCGTCCGCTTTACGACGCGGAACGCCTGAAGCAAAAGAAGTTGGCACTGGAGCAAAGAAAGATCGAAGCCGAGCTAAGCCAGTGCACTTTCAAGCCCAAGGTCGTCGCAAAGAGCACCAAAGCAAAAGGCGACGAAGCAGGGGAAAAGGGAGCAGGTGAAGCCAAATTGTTCGATCGCCTGTACCAAGCGAGCCAGAAACGTGCTGAGAATCTCGAAAAGTTACGCCACGAGCGTGAAGAGCAGGAGAAGTCAATCGCCACCTTCCAGCCCAAGATCACGAACTCGAATGGCGGGAAGGGGGGGAGCAAGCAACCATTTCATGAGCGACTGTACAACAAAGACTACATGCAAAAGGTGACTGCGGACCGAGAGCAGAAGAAGCTCGAAGAGGAACAGAAATTCTCGTACAAGGTGAGTTGAGCAGCTGAAAGTAGTTCTTTTTGCACAGTATCATACAAGTTACTAACAAGAGTGCGATGTGTCTTTAGCCTCAAATCAGCCTGGTTCCGGACGAAATCAAGGCGAAGCAGAGCAGCAGCGCATCCAATAGCCCTGATAAGAGTATTTTCGAGGTTTGATTCTAGCTGAATTAATTGCACGTAATCCATTGTTTGCACGGTGAACTTACTCTGTCCTTGATCTTGTTGTTCTTCCTTAGCGTTTGTATGAAGAAAAAGATAAGATGAGAGAGAAGATTGAGCTGAGCGAGGAGATCAAGATGCAAAAGGAGATGGTCGGGTGCACTTTTCGTCCGCAGATCGAAACCAGTCCAAGCCATCCGAAGGGACAACCAGGAGTCTCCATCTGGGAGCGTCTTCTTAGTTACGACAAGAACCAAGTGATTGAGAAGCGAGAGAAGCAAAAGCAGCAGCTCGAGATGCTGGAATGCACGTTCAAGCCTGAAGTGAAGCCCTCGGACTACTTTACGCCGAAAAAGAGTCCTTCCGGCGGCATCTTCGACAGATTAGCAGGCGGGGCCGTCAGTATGCCATCGACGGACATGAAGCGAAGAGAAAGCGAGAGAAAAGGGCACTTTGTGGGACAGTCAAAGCGAAGATCTGTTCCTGAGGTAGGTGAAGTTGGTTTAGTGAACGGAATGCACTAGCCATGTTACTAACTCAACTTGTTGTATTAAAGCTTGGAGCATTCAAGGAACAACTTCACGCAGCTTCAATCGGAGCCATTCTCAAGTCGTCCAAGATTGTCCTGCCGCCTAAAACATCGCCCGACTCAAGCGCAAACCAGCCAAGGAGTCTTCCATCGAGTCTTCAGAGCTCGGACTTGAAGAAGTTGAATCGATCGAACGGTGAGATGACGGCGAAAGCCAAGCACTTCGTGACGGGAAAAGCAGATGACGCGGAGTATCTAGCTGAGGAGAGAAGCGATCCAGAAGATGCGGCCAATCACGCAAACAACAGGGTAAGTGAGTGAATGGCTAAGTTTCTCAGGCGTGTCTTTCCTGACGATATGACTGACATTGATACTACTCGTGCTGTGTGTGTGTGTGACAAAAGGACGAGCAGTTGGAGGCTCAAAGCCAGTCGATTCTCGACAACTATGACTCGTGGGCGTCCAACCTTGAAGCGACGATGCGCAACCTTGCTTGAGGCACGAATGAATAGATGAATGAGCTTTGATTTAATGATGAGTGAGATGCCACCTCGTGGAGGTAGAATTGCTACAGTGTATGGTAAAAAAAGAGTACATGCATATCGCTTTCATTATCTTTGCATCATTAGAAGCTCAACAACGAGGCCCCGCACGACGAAGATGGCATGAAACCCCGACCATTGTCGCTGTTCAGTTCCCATCGCATAATCAAGCACGCCTATTGGAAGGTTGTCGACAAGGTATCTCTCAGCTTTACTTCGCTGCTTGCATGTTGATGATCTCGAGCTCGCTGTCGCCGACAAGCGTCACGTCTTCGATCTTCGGGAAGCTCAGGAGCGACGACTTGGCGTAGTTGATGAAGATGCGCTTCAGGAGCGTGTTGGGCTTGCCGCTGATCGTCGTGAAGAGCGCGTGACCGTACTGCGGGTCGTAGCGCAGCACGCAGTCCCGACGGATGAGCTCCAGGCGGAAGTGGTGCACATTCGGGCCGATGTGCTTCGTGGAGAAATGGTACGTTGTGCTGCGCTCGATCGGAGAGAGGTCCTGGCGCGGGTTCCCGCTTTTCTCGAACATGACCCACTCGGCCTTGATCGGCACTTGGCTGTCGAGATCCGACTTGGACTACGAAGAAGTAAAATTGCCGTCAGTCCAAGTCCGAATTTCAACAAATGATTAGCAACAGTATGAGTGAGAGAGAGAGAGCTTACGTACCCGGAGATTCGCTTTGAAGATCAGCACGTTCTTGTTCGTGCTCTTGTGGATGAGAAGGCACAGACACGGCTCCAGCTCGCGCGCGAGGATGTACACGCGCGGGTCATCGACCACGCACATGCTCGAGGTGTCCGACCGCTCGAGCTTAAGTTTCTGGAAGTCCTCACCGGACAGCAGTGGTCCGAGCGCACGGTAGTACGACGGCACGTACAACTTCTCGAGCGCCGCGAGCATGTACATGATCTCGTCCGCCCACGAGAGCAGCACTTTGCGCGAGACGAAGGACGAGAGTCCCTGGCTGCCCGTGAACTCCGAGTGCGGGTCGCACTCGCCAAAGTTCGCCTGCATGAGCCACGTCACGGTGCACGTCTCGTCGTTCGGCGTCGGCGTGATCATCCAGCCGCCCATGATGCAGTCCACGCGACTGCACTCGGCCGAGCACTCGTAGCAGTCGGCGTCGTCAGCGGGGATCATGACGATCACGATCGTGCCATTGTCCTCCACCCTGAGCAGTGAGTTCATAGCTAATCGCAATTTTCGTGAGCCAAGATACTTAAGATCGACCAAGGCATCAAGCCACTCACTTCCAGCTTTTGAAGCTCGTCATTTGCATGTTGCGCGTGATCCAGCCGCCCTGTTCCGTTCAAATTCAGGTACAAAATGGGCCAATGATTAGCAGCAACGCAGGCCCAAACAACGTATGAATACTCAAATGGTCGGTGGTACCTTGAAGGTCGTGCGCTCGACCCACGTGTGGCCGTCCTCACGCTTGAGGATCTCTTCGTGGTCCACCAGCGGGTTCCACGACGGTGCGCTGTTCGCCATCTTTGGTGTTGAACCAGTCAGCATCGTTGACGAAGTGGTCTCTTTCGTCTCAAGCAGCGCTGCGGCGGAAAAAGCCGAGTCCCCAAGCGAAGATGGTGCCGAGCACGCAGCAGACGCGCCGCCCTGGTTGCTCTTGACGATCATGTCAAAGACTGCTCGCGCCGGGAACGGGCACTGGCGCACGCGCTTGACCATCTGGAAGCCGTCGCACGTCTTCTCGAAGACGGCGTCGTGCTCTTCGCACTTGCCGATGGGCGTCCAGTCCATGATCTGCCGCGCGTGCCTCTTGAGCTCGTGCATCGCGGCGACCAGACTCCGGTCCTTCGTGGGCGTGGGCGCGAGAAGAGTGGACGGCAGGTTGAGAAACTTGCGCACGAGGTACCACTGGCCGATCGAGCCCTGGGCGCTCGAGCCGAGGTCCATCATCTCGATCGCGCAGCGGATGAAGTCGTCGAGCCCGTTCTTGCGGCGCAGCAGGAACCCGTCGTTCCGCGTGTTCTTGAGGAAGCAGAGCGTCTTTGGCGGCAGCCGCTGCCAGAGCTCCTTCGACGGGAACATCGCGTACACGGTGAGCGCGAGCGCGTAGAACTCGCGGTAGCGGCGCTCGATGATGACCTCCTGCTTGTTGTTTGCGGGCGGCGTCCCCAGCGCCGAGATCAGCGAGCTGCTCATTGACGATGCCGGGAACGCGTCTTTCTTGAAAATGCTCGAGATGATCGAGTACACGGCGACGCGGTCCTTGTTCACGCGCACGCCCCGCACGCGGCACTGGATGAGCGAGTGGCCCTCGCTCGACAAGCTCCGTTGTCGCGGAGGAGGGAGGGACTGCGACTGCTGCAGCAGAGCGTGCGACGGCGAGTGGGCGGAGCCACTAACATACCCTGGTTCGGCTCCTGGGAGGTACGCGGACACGGACCTCCCAATGCGCGACAGGTGCGTTGGACTGCCAGCCCTCGGTTGAGATTGAGCGAACTGCTGCTGGCTATCACGCTGGTGGTGAGGCTGCTGCGAGTACGAGTCCGTGAGCTCCGCATGGCGAACGCCGTCGTAGTCCCCATACCCAGCGGAGCTCTTGGCTTTCGGTCTCCCGTCATTGGGGTTTTCCAGGAACGATTCGACAAACGCGCTGCTGGCTTTGCTCGCAGCCGCCAGCACGGACGTCTCGCCCACGCTCTTGCGCGCCGAGGCGGCTCGGAGGTCCTCGGGGTCGCACTCGTGGCTCTCGATGAAGTCCATCGGGATCTTGACGCGGCAGGACCTGCACGTGATCGAGGGCGTGGTGGCCAGGAGCTGGTCGCCGCCGCCGCCGAGTTTCGACGGGGAAGTGGAAGGCTTGCCTGCGTTCTGGGCCGGACGCTCGCTAGTGACAAGCCCCGGGTCCATCCGCAGCGGCTGGTGGGAGCTTGGCGACCGCATTGGGGACTCTTGAGTCAAAATTTTGCAGGCGGAGATCACGCGTTGAGCTTCTCGTTAGAACGGGGGCGTTTGGCGGTATTTGCGAACTGGAGGAGGAAGAGCCAATTCTTCACACTCCCAGGGCGATCTTCTACCTCAGCGTGAAACTGCTCCGCGTTTAAAGCGACAACTCGCTGCTGCTTCCGGCATGAACACAATCCCAGCTTTCATCAGCCAAATACTGATACTCTATCTGGCTCATGGCACTGTGCAGGCTTAGATAATCAGAGAAGTCCTGAATTGTCCGCGAAATTGCCATGAGTACATCAAGAGTAGTCGGATTTTTGTTGTTGTCAAGAAAAATCAACTCGGTATTTGCCAATCAATCAACTCTTTCTCTCGTTCACTTTAACTAGGGGATTCGTCAAGAGAACTCTACTCGAGGGGCTACTCAAAGTAACAAGTTGGCGATTAGTTTGCCTTCGTGCGGTGGCGGTAGACAAAGTTCCTGCGCACGCCGGACTCGGCAGGCTGCTTGCCCTTTGGTGGGTGGATGGACGGGAGCACCACGGAGCTCTTCGTGGCGCGCTCAGCACCAAATGCAACAGCAGCAGCAGTTTCCCTAGATGGTCGTCGCGCAGCAGGCTTTTCTTTTGGCGTTGCACTCCCAGTCGAGCTGTCGTTGTTGTGGGCCTTTTTGGGCGTGTACACTTGCGCTTTTCTCGCTTTTCTGGTGCTCGAATCGCCACGTTGGGGAGTAGCAGCCGCATCCTTGTTGGCAATCGGCCGATTTCCGGCAGCCCCCATGAGAAGCATCTCAGAGGTTGACGCTTTCCCCACCGACTGCTTTCTCTTTGGCACGGAGGTCACTGACGGGTCTGCTTTGGTTGTTTGAGTAGTACCACTTGCACTACTACCCCCAGCGTTCGGTCTGGGGAATGGTCGCCGCCCCAAGGGTTTCGCCATGTCGCTATTGCTCGGCTTGCGTGGCGCAGCAGCAGACATAACAGCAGCAGGGGTAGCGACTGGCGCAGCAGGTTGCTGACGATTTCCAAATGGCCGCTTGGGTTTGTTGTGCACCTCTCGATACGTTGGCTTGCCCACCGAGGTGGATTTGCTCTGGGGCTTTCTAGTGGAACCCCTCGCTTCGCGCTCATCACTCGCCTTGTTGTTGTTGTTCATTCTCCTCGGGTTTTGCGTTGATTGGGTTGACAATGGCTCCTGTTTCTTTGGAGCGCGAACGGATACAGGACGTCGCGGCTGTCGAGAAGCGTAGAGCTCAGAAGAGCTACTCGGCACAGTCGAGATCGGAGGCGGCAGCGACGGTCGACGGAATTGAGGATCTCCTCGTTTGACGGCAACGCGCGAACTGAGCTTTTCTTCCTCCTCTTCGTGCTGCGTGAGGAACGTGGCGCCTGCGATAGCAGCAGCAGTAGAACTAGCAGAAGCAGAATTAGTAGAAGCAGCAGAGTACTCGGAAGCCGACTGATTCAATCGCTCCGACTGTTTCTCCTCGATTTTCTTCTTCAGCGCAGCTTTGCGAGCGCTGAGTGACTGTACTTTCTTATTTTCGCTGGTCGTTGGCTTTCGCTGGACTGGGGGACTTTGGCTGTTGTCGCGCTCGTCATCAAGCTGGTTGTTGGTGCTCTCGCGAATCTGAGCTGCAGGTTGTTTCTTCTGTAGGCGCTGAGAGGACGATGACAAAGTCGCCTCGTAGATCTGAGTGGAGGTTGTCAAGTAGCTCAGCGGGTTTGACGAGCCTTCTTTAGGCTCTTTGCGCCTGGGCTTGGTACTCGCAGCAAGATTGTTGTCCTTCCAGCCACGTTCTCCTCTTTCTTCGTCGTCATCTTCCTCCATGTTCATCAACTCGCGCTTGCGCCGCTGGCCAGGGGACAGCGCCTGCAGAGTGGACGTGTACCCGAGAATCGGGTTCGCGAGGCGCTCGATCGTGCCTTTGCGCGCCTTGCGGGGCTCGCTCTTCGTCGTGCCGTAGGTTGACTCCATGTGCGACAGTCGGCTCGAGACCTCTGCGGTGTGTTTCTTTCCCGGAGCCTTTCCGGGCGTTGGCTTGCCCTTGCCACTAGTGTTGCTGCTGCTATTGAAGGCGTTGCAGATCGAAGCAACCGGGTCGCGCTCAAGATTCTCCACGCGCGGATCGTCCATCTTGCTGGCAAACTGGTTGGCTGCAGAGACTCCGATGCCATTATAACTACCAGTAGGGCCTCCAGTGGAGCTTGTCGGGTAAAAATCAAGCACATCCGGTCGCGGGGTGTGCAGCAGCGCCTTCAGGTCCAGCTTCTCGAGGAAACTGAGCGTCTCCTGGTGCAGTTTGCTGTTGACACTACTGCTGCTGTTGTTGTTGTTATTATCGCTGGTGGACTTGGGCTTGGAGGTCTTGAGCTTGAGTTTGGAGGTTGACTTCGCCTTGGGTTTCGTATTTGATTCGGGGCGGCTCTCGCTTTCTCCACTATCGTCACCTTGGTCATCTTCTTCGTCGGCTTCTTCGGGTAGTTGACACAGGCCACCTCCCCATACATTCGAGGAGCTCCCGTCGCCTGGACGAGCGTTCATCAGCTCTGCGAGGTTCAGTCGCGGCACTGGCGCGGACAGTGTCGGCGGCTCTACCGACGGAGACTGGGCGAACGGCGACGACCCGAACGCCGCCGAGAGGAATGGTGAGCCGCCACCGCCACCGCTGCCGCCGGTGCTCCAGATTGGGACAGCCTTTGAAGCCTTGTGGTCGTGCCCAATTGCTGCCTGTTTTTGAGTCAAACGCTGCTGCTGCTGAGATGGAAGAGCTGGATACTCCCAGCCGTTGTCTGCGGCGAAGAGGTCCCGGAAGAGCTCCTCGTCCTGCTCCTGCGTCGTTCGCGGCTCGAACGTCGCGCCAATTGCTGGTGACGTAACGATAGCAGACGTTGAGGGCGTGCGGTTCACCGCGAAGCACGAGAACTCGGCGAACGAGTCGATCGAGTAGGACGGCGCGGCGCGCGCGGGCGGAGATGCGGCCATCGCCGACGGGAAGAACACGTTCCCCGTCATCCCTCTCTCTCTCTCTCTCTCCACTCACAGAGAGGCGCCTACAGAGCTCTATGGAGAGCTATAGTTGATGGCTGCTGCGGCGCTCTTCGCTTCCTTCCTTCTCACTCGCCTGGCACGTTGCCGACTGGTTCGCATGAGAGCCTTTCGTCCAGTGTGCTGGCGCGCGCACTTGGGCTCTCTATTAATAGCTGCCCTTCAAAGCTCAAGATGTCTGGGCGGGTTGAAACACCACCTGACATTTTTAAATATAGACCCACGCGTTCATTCTGGTATTACTTACTATAAATAGATGTGAGAGGCACTTCAAGGTTCACCAGAAAGTGACGCAAAGCGACGCCTGGTATTAGAAAATCGATAGTGAAGTGAACTAAAGATCCCCCATTGGATTATAGTGACAAATTTTAGAAGATCTGCCCATATGAAGAGCTAATGTCTGGTGCGCCGCCTCCGAGACCCAGTGGAGCGCCACCTCCACGACCGAATGGGGCTCCACCGCCGAGACCCAATGGAGTGCCACCACCACGACCCAATGCTCCACCGCCGAGCACTGCAGGTGGTGGTGGTGGTATCCCACCGCGGCCGAGCGCTCCACCTCCAGCTGCAAATGGAGCACCATCACCACGACCAAACGAGCCACCGCCACCGCGTCCGAATGCCCCACCTCCTCCACGACCGAGTGCACCGCCGCCACAGCAGCTGAGCGCAACTCCTCCAGCATCGAGTGGCAATGCTGCACCAGGACCTCCGCGAGGTGCTCCACCGAGTCCGCCACGAGGTGCTCCACCGGGTCCACCTCTCGGAGCACCACCCGGTCCTCCACCCGGATCGGTGCTGCGACCGCCGCCTGGAAATCCGTCCTCACAGTCAAGCAAAGGCGGCTTGCCTGGTCCACCGCCAGGAGCTCCTCTCGGCCCTCCACCAGGCGAGCCACCACGTCCTCCAAAGGACCCACCACCACCGTCTCTCAAGGAAGCCTCAGCATCCCAGGACAGTAAACCAGACACAACTTCCACAACACTGTCCGCAGCCCAGAACGATGCGATCGAGAAGCTCCTCAAGCGCGGGCGACTCAACTTCAAGCTGCTCGAAGCGCGCGGGCTGCGAAAGAAGGGCGGCACGGAGAAGAAGTTCAGCGCTGACCCGTACGTGAAGCTCAAGATCGGCGCGCACCCGCTGTCCGCCAAGGAGGTCAAGAGCAAGACGTTGAAAAAATGCACGCCGACCGTCATTTTCCACGAAGAGACGCTCGCGTTCGACCTCACGGACCCAAAGTCGCTGCTCGCGGACGGCGACGTGCCCCTCAAACTCGAGGTCTACGACGAGAACCTGCTCTCGGATGAGCTCCTGGGCGAGGTCAAGTTCTCGGCGCTGCGGTACTTTGACGGCAAGGTGCACAGGGAGGTCCTGCCGCTCCGGCTCCCCGGGTTACCAGCCGACGCGCCACCAAGCGGCGAGCTTGAGGTGGAGATCAAGATGGACGTCGCGCTCGTGGGGATGATCTCGGTCGTGCTCGTGGAGGGCCGCAACCTCAAATCCATGGAGCTCATCGGCAAGCAGGACCCGTACTGCAAGCTCTCGATCGGCGCGTTCTCGAAGCGCGGCAAGACGATCCCGAAAGGCGGCCGCAACCCGTACTTTGGCGAAGAGGAGCTGCTGTTCTGGATCACCGAGGACTTGTGGGTCCACAAGATGCAGCTGAGTCTCTTCGACGAAGACGTTGGCAGCGACGATTTGATTGGCGACGCGCAGTTCTCGGTGCTGCACTTCATGGAGAAGCTGGGATCCCAGGAGCACGTGATCGCGCTCAAGAACAAGGGCCAGAGCGCCGGCGACGTGCTGCTCAAGGTCGAGTTCTTCCCCGCGGGCACGCTCACGATCCGCTGCCACGCGGGCAAGCAGCTGCGCAGCGTGGACGCGATCGGGCGGCAGGATCCGTACGTCAAGTTCACGCTCGAGGGCCGCGCGACCAAGATGATTATGAAGACCAAGACCGACACGGACGGCGGCCGCGAGCCCGAGTGGGAGAACGAGCTGTTCAGCTTCCAGGTCGTAGACCAGTACAATATCCTCGTGGAGGTCTGGGACGAGGACTCTGTGGGCGACGACGACCTCATCGGCGCCGCGACGATCTCGCTGCTGCCAGTGTTCCGCTACGGCTTCGTAGACAACTGGTTCAATCTGTGGGTCAAGGGCAAGTTCGGCAACAAGGATCCCGCGGGCCAGCTGCGTCTGGAGGTGAGCTTTGACGGCCCGCCGGGCATCGCGTACCCGCAACACCAGGTAGGAATGGACCGGTTCACGGAGAAAGAGCGCCGCACGAAAGGCGGGGCGTTGCTGATATCTGGGGACGGAGATGACGGCCGAGGTGACCAGAACGAGGGTGACGGGGGCAACAGACCTTCGCCTTCCAAGGTGAACGCGCTGTCGGCCGCGGCCAGGACGACCGCCACGAAGGCCAAAGCCAAGCAGGCCGAGAAGTACGTCTTCTTGTAGTAGTACTTGCTACCTAGGTCTGCCAGGTACTGAAGTGAGGACTAACTGGTGTATCTCTCTCTATGGTGTTAGTGTGAGCGAGTTCTCGGAAGAGGAGATCCTGGGGGCGTTCCGGTTCATCGACCTGGACAAGAACAACTTCATCGGGGCGGCGGAGCTGCGCCACCTGCTGATCTGCATGGGCGAGCTGATCACGGACGAGGAGATCGACGAGATGGTCAAGCTCTGCGACACGGACGGCGACGGCCAGGTGAGCTTCGACGAGTTTCGGCGCATGGTGATCTACCCGGACCCGAGCAGCCCCGAGTTCGCGATGGCGCTGGTCGAGGACCCCGAGGGTCCCGTGGACGTGCAGCTCATCACGAAGGAGACGACGCTGGAGGAGAAGGCTCGGCAGAGCGAGATCAAGGAGGTGAAGCGCAAGCTCATGAAGCGCTTCGTGGAGGACAACAACCCGAACCTGGACCTGCTCATGCGCATCGCACTCAAGTTTCGGCAGATGCACAAGGGCGAGCTCGACTTTGAGGACTTTTGCCTGCTCTTCGAGATGGAGCCCACGGGCGAGTACCGGCGGCTCTTTGCGCTCTACACAGAGGACGGCCAGAGCGAGGAAGGTGCGGACCTGCGCGAGATCCTGCTGGGCGTCGTCAACTTCATGGACGGAGCGGACCGCACGCAGCGCGCCAAGTTCTGCTTCGAGATCTTCGACGACGACCACAACGGCTTCATCACCGAGGAGGAGCTGGTGAACATCCTCAAGGCCAATCACATGACCACCGAGGCGCAGGTGAAGAAGAAGGCGCAGACGATCATGAAGCAGGCGGACGACAACGGCGACAACAAGATGAGTCTCGACGAGTTCTACGTCATTGCCAAGAAGTTCCCGAATCTGCTGTTCCCGTCCCACGACAGCGTCCAGGGCAGCGTCATCTAAACTTCAGAGTAATAAAGAGAATAATGGAAATTGGTTCGTGCGAAAGTATGAAATTGGTGGTCATCTCTATAATCACGGGTCACTCTATATTTGTCAGCATGATGACGGCGTTTCGAGCCTTCAGGATTGAAAGCCCTGGGTTTTCTTTGCGAAGGTCTCACGTGTCATTTCGGCTGAATGCGCTCTCCCGACCGAGAGAGGACCATGGCTTCCTCTGTAGGAACTACCAGCCTACTCTCGACGAGTACCGGCAGCAATGAGGTCCATTAGGCCTCCTTGGTGGCTTTGAGCTTGTTCCGAAGCTACCTCTCCATGATCCTCATGAGCTCCTTGTTTGATTGTTTGCCTAACAGGTGAAGCACCTCGCGGAGCGCTTGAATGCGGCGCAGGCCAAGATTAAGCGCCTGAACCGCCTCGAGGCCGCGCTCGTGGACTTTTTCATGGAGGTGATGGACCGCTCGACCGTTTCGACAACCAGCAACAACAACAACAACAGTAGCATTGGGGTACCCGAGGGCTACGTCACCGGGAGCTACTTGGTCGGAGGCTCGTCGGGCGACCTTCAGGACTCGGCGTTCGTGCGGCAGAAGCGCAAGGAGCAGTTTTTGCGAAAGGCGGACGGCGACCCAATCTCACTGCTCAATGCGCTGCGAACGCACCTGCGCATCCAGTTTGCGGCCCAGAGCGAGCAGCAGCAGCGTCTCAGTAGCACGCTCTCCAACGTCGCGTCCAGGAAAGAAATGTACGATGGATCGATTTTTAACCCTGAGACTCTGTAGGGATCATTGGTTGGTCCTGAACGCTTTGTGTGTGTGAGATTTGTTATGACTTGAAAAGCCAGGAGAGAGACGCAAAGGGCGAGATCAGGCGGCTCGAGGCGTCCGGCGAGGCTCTCAGCGAGCGAATGGAGGTGCTCGTGACCCAGGTTTCAATGAGTGAGAAGGAGCGCAAGCGACTGGACAGGCACTACAAATGCTGTCTGGAGCAGATGAGCGGCGAGCTCCACCGACTGAGGACTCAGGACCAGACGCACCAGCAGCGATCCCAGGTGCAGCAACAAGAGGTACGAACAATAGATATTTCACCACACTTACTGCTAGAAAGGTACCTAGGGCCATAGCCTGAGGTGTGAAGTGAGTTCATAAATGATTTTGGATGGCTGTTATGGTAGGTTGAGACTCTCAAGCAGAGCTGCGAGGCGCTCATAAAGGACAAGAAGAAGCTCCTTGAAGAGCTTCACAGCGCTGCTATTGCTGCTAACGGTAACAGCAACACCACCACTGGCCCTATCAACACTATTGTCAGCTCAAGCAGCACTCAGAATGGCTCTACGACAGACTTGGTCGGGAGCACCCCCGCGGAGAACCAGAACCTGCGCCGCGCACTGCGAGAGTACGAGGTGAAACTAAGCAAACTGGAGGCCGCGAACGACGAGTGGAAGCGCGAGAACCAGCGGCTCACGCAGCAGCTCACGGGCTTTCGCCACCACACGCAGGCGCAGGCGGTCGGGACGCTGGAGAAGGAGTTCAAGAAGATCAAGGCGCAGGCGGACGAGCTGAAGCTGCGAGTGGGTGAGAGCGACGCGGAACTGCTGCGCGCGAAGGCCTCGCTGAAGGAGCGAGACGCACGGATCCAGCAGATGAAGAACGAGTACAACAAGCTCTTCAACGCGCTGCAAAAGCTCAAGACCCATGGGTCCTCGTCGGCGTCATTAGGATCCGCCTCGTCTATCGCCAAGACCACGCGGCTCTCGAGCGTGGCGATGCTAGGCGGTACTGGCAGCAGCAACAAGCTCAAGCCTACTGCATCGACGCCAAGCTTGCTGGCGAGTAGCCCAGGAGCTGCGCTAGTAGCAGCACCAGCAGAGCCAACAAACAATGGCGCTGGTAGTCTGGTAGACGCCATGAAGCTGGCGGCCAACGATAACCCGTACCTGCTGGAGCACTACAAGGCGCGCATGGAGCTCCTGGAGAAGGAGATCGAGGGCTTCAAGGTCCAAATCCGCAAGATGATCGCGTCCGAGTACCGCTACAAGCAAAAGAACCGGCTGTTCCGCCTCGAGAAGACCCAGCTCGTGGACAAGTGCGACCGCCTGCGCGCGGAGCTCGACAAGGCCGTGCTCAGCAGTGCCAAAGCGATCACGAACGCGCAAAAGCAGCAGCAGCAGGTGATAGGGGCCACTGTTGGCTATAGTGGCGGTAGCAGCAGCAGTAGGAGTCTCAGCGACTGTAGCTCTTCATCAACAGCACAAACGATGATGGTCTCCAAGCGCCAGGGCGAACCGATGGGCGGAAATAGTGGGAGCGGATCTGCGGTAAGCGAAGTCAAGAAGCTCCGGCAGCGCAACCAGTTTCTCGAAGAGCGGTTCCGAGCCATCGTCGCGTCGGCTGGCACGACTGCAACTGCGAAGAAATTCTCCAGCAGCAGCAGCAATGAGGAGCCATCGACCACTGGAGCTGCTGGTAGTGGCTCAAAGAGCCAACAGAGTACGACTTTGCGACCGAAGTCGGCTGGTGCAGCGCTTTCACATACACAGCTCCGTGCAAAACCCGAGGGGTCTGAAAATGGCTTTGAAGATGATGACAATGATGACGATGGAGGTGATCCAGACAGTGATGCGAAGAGCTCTATAGACGATGAAAACGATGATAGCGCTGCTATTGGCAACCAACTGCAGAGCAGTAGCCAGCGACTGAGACGGCAGAGCTCCATTATGGCCATCAGATCCGCCGCAGAACTTACCCCAACACCAGCAGCAGCAGCAGCACCAGCAATGCCTCAAGTGAACCACCCGAACAGCTCCGAGCCCTTTCGATCACTGGACTTGAACACTCTGCAGGCGCTGCAGCAGGTGAAGACCAAGGCGCGCGTCCGACCGCAATCCGCGTCAACGACGACCTCCCACGCGACAGCGTAACTGCTTGAGGTTCCAATTTGAGCTGGACCAGACAGACAGTCAACAAGGCAATCAGTTTGTTGTATAGTAGACCCCCACCTACTTGACAGCGCAGTGAGACGAAATGGCGGACGATGTGGACCCAAAGCAGCACGAGCGCGTCACCAAGGCGCTGGAGCAAGTGAACGGCCTCAAGTACTGTGAGTACCTACCTGTCTGTCTCTGTCTGTGGTTCGCGCTGTCTTCTACTGCCAGCCTGTGACACCAAGCGTGTGTTGTTGTTGCTTGCTGATGGGTCTCTAGGCTACTACGCGTCCCCGAAGGAGGCCAAGATGGTGCTCAATTTCAATTCCGACGACTCGGACGACGAACACGACCACCACGACCACCACAACCGAGCTCGAGCCAACTCCAAGGTGACAAAGGGCGGTACAGATGGTTGTGATGACAACGAGGACGACAGCGACGCGGAGCTCACGTTCGACGACCACATCGACCGCATCCTGCGCAAGACGCGCACGATCGCGCTCCTCAAGATCGCCAACAACACGGCCGAGATCCTGCCGGAAGGTTACGATTTCGATGATGACGACAACGACGACGAGGACGCGTTCGAGTACGACGCATTTGCCGACGACGAAGTGGGCTCGAACGAGACCGACGACCGGTTCAACAACGGCGACGACGAGCTGCGGCTGCCGTCCCATCAGAAGAGCTTCCGCCGGGGAAACAGCATGCGGTCCACGAGCACGATCCAAAGTACTAGCAGCCATTCCAGCAAGGGCAACTCTGGTGGAGGCAGCAGAGCTGACCACAACGAGTCGGTCGCCGCCATGCGGCTCGTGCGCACGCTGAGCTCGTTTCTGAGCCTCCCGCGCGTGATCAGCTACAAGGACCTCGAGATGGTGGGAGACGGGCCCTCTTGGCTTTGATTGGCGACTCATGAATGGGTGGACCTAACGGCTGATGTGTTTGTGAAAAATCCTGTCGACAGATCACAGAGACGCTGCTGAATGAGCCCTCTGGAGGTCATGATGACTATGGAGATCTCATCGATTTCCACGTTGACTCGGCGCGCGAGCCGAGCAGCGGTGGAGGGGATGGCAGTGGCGGAGGTGCTGCCCTAGAGGACCCGCCCATCTGGAAACGACGCAACACGGTAAGCCCTTGGGGTTCTTGGTGCTTTGGAGCTCTGGCACCTTGTAATCTACGAATGCTGTCTCGAAAATGACTGAGAAAATCTGGGCTGTTCCTGAAATCCCATAGAACACAATCCAGCCGCTGACGTTGCCTGACGACCCCGATGACCTCGAACTGCACCAGCGGCGGATGTTCATGGAGGCGAATCGGTTCAACCGCTTTTCCAGCAAGGTAAGCTCAAATTTTCTACAATTTCACAACAGGTTTCTCGATTTGCTGAGGATTTCTGACTGCTCTGGTCTACTTTGTCCTCTAACCTACCTTAGAATTTCTTCTCGGCGTCCAGCAAGAACATGCTACCCAAGATGAGCACTCGCCACCTCGGGTCGCCCACGAGCCTTGGGTCCGTGGGCAGTTTCCGCAGCAACGCGAGCGAAGGCGGTGGCGGCGGAACGCTTCTGAAGAAGGAATCCAAGCACAGCAGTAGCGGCAGCTTCCGGAGTCTCAATGGCTCGGTCGTAGAGGAAGGTGCCGAGGACGACGAGCGAAGAAACGGCGGAGGCGACCGCGGAGGTCCCAGCACCGCTGACGGCTCTTGCGACAACCCAGAGGCCTTCGATGAAGAGGAGTACCTCAAGTGGCGCACAGAGGTGAGACTCTAAAGTCTGAATCTTTTTTATCAAAAATGGTTCTGGGGCAGGTGCTCAAAGTGTTGTGTACTCGACTGCCTGTCTACTTGTGTAGGTGAAAGCCGAGTACCTGGCGTGGCTCAATGCCAAGCTGGAGGCGAAGCGGAAGCGGCGCGAGACGCTCAAGAAAGAGGCCGGAAAGAAACCGCGATGGCTGCTCTTGTACGAGGCCAGCAAGCGGTCCAAGCCCAAGGAACCCAAGAAATGAGAGAGGCTCTGTATATCAGCATCATTAAAGTAAACGGCATGTATATTGATCAAATTAAGGATGCCAACAACCGTACCGTAGTGTTGTTGGCATTAAATGCGACAGGAAATATTACTTTCTTTCCTATCTGTTCCTCACAGCAACACGCTGCGCTGACTATAGCGGCAGCATCTTATATCCGACAATGCGGCTAGTCAATGCGGCGCTTCACCTTGGCCTCCTCCTGGACTTTGACGGTCTCGATCGCGTATTTCGCCATGGCGTTCGGCAGATTCGACGCAAATCCGTACAGGGCGACGCCCGAGAAGCCCAGGATGAGCCAGCGGTTGCGCGTGCGTCGCGCGCGCTCGCGTGGGTCGAACGAGTCGACTAGAGACGACGAAGAATCGCGAAGCTTCTTCGCGCCTTCCGTCATGGTCGCCTTCAGCCGCTCCTGCGCGGTCGCCGAGTACTCGGACGCCTTCTCGCCCGTCTGGTGGCCCAACTGCTTCGCTGTCTCGAACGCGCTCGTCGAGTACTTGGCCGCCTTCTCGCCCGACTGCTGGCGCAGCTGCTGCGCTTTCTCGTACGCCGCCGACTTCATCTCCGTCGCCTTCTCGCCTGCTTTCTGGCGCACTTCCTCGGCCTTTTCCTTCGCGCTCTCCTGCAAGTAGTCCTTGTTCTTCTTCAGGTTCTCCGCGACGGTCTCGACCTTCTCGCCCGCTCGCTGGCGCATTTCTTCGGCCTTCTCCTTGGCGGCGTCCTGCAGATAGTCCTTGTTCTTCTTTAGGGTCTCCGCGGCGTACTCCTGGTTCGCCTTGAGGTTCTCAGCGACCGTGCTGCCGACCTGGGCGGCCTTGACCTTTGCGTGCGCCTTCGTGTCGTGCGCGACCTCCTGGAGCTTCTCCTTCGCTTGCCCCGCCTTGTCCTCGACGACTTCCGCGACTCGCGACGCTGTCTCCTTCGCGCGCTCCGCCCCTTCCTTCATTTTCTGTCCAGCAGCGTCAGCGGCATCGCGCATCTTTTCCGTTCCGTTCGTCTACAAGCACACACAGAACCACAGCAAGCAAGCGATCAGTTTAACGGACCCTTTTGACAAGTTTACAGAGCGATCGAGCGTAGCGAGAGGGCGCACCGTCATGGCGCTTGTCTTCTTCTGGAGTGAGGTCCACGCGTCGTAGAGCTTTTCCATTTCTGTCGTCTGCACAGGCGCCTGCCCGCTGCTTGCTTGCTTGCTTGCTTTCGTTGCCTTCCTGCGCGTTGTATCCGCCCGTTATGATCGATCAATCTCCTACCAAAATCATGCCAATTGAGCTGCTCGAAAGTGTCACATACACTCAGACAAATTGACCATCACCCATCATCTTGTCCCCAACCGCCACACCTTGATTATCTCACTATCAAACATCCTATTATAGGCATATTTTGTATTTTTGTCTTGAGTTATGTAATAAAATGCACAATTCAAAAGTGAATGACAAAATCACCACAATTCAGTGTGGACCACACTATCATTTTGTTGGGTGCGAGCCCAAAGTCGTACTTTATCCATCCGCTGAAGTACGATGCTAAATCTTGTGGCACACATCGTGAACCCTTTTCCCCAGGAGTGTTTGCGTTGCTTGTCTCTTGATTGCATCCTGTACAGTTTTCATTTTGATAAGTACGATTCGAAATCCTATGGCAGCCCAGCGACCTTGTTCCAGCAGCAAATCGGTCGCTCTCTCATTTCGGCACTCCCCCCCCGCGGACGCCCCCAGCAGCAGCACCAGCAGCACCAGCAGCAAAGAGATCTCCAGCATGTTCGGCGGATTCGGACGACGCGCCGAGCCTGCGCCTGAGGCCAGCGCCCCCGCGCCCTCCACGCTCAACCAGAAGCCCGCGGCCGCGGCGCCTGCGGGCAACAACGCCGGTCCAGGCGGCTACTCGTTTGACCCATCGGGACTCGAACGCGCCGCCAAGGCTGCGCGCGAGCTGGAGAACTCGCGCCACGCAAAGGAGGCGTTCCAGATCGCCAAGGAGACCGAGAAGACCAAGCAGCTCGAGCACACTTCCAAGGTGAAGGAGAACGAGGTGCTCTACAAGCAGTACGAGATCGTGCGCGTGCAGAAGGAAGGCGAAGAGCGCCGCAAGACCCTCGAAGAGGAGACGCGCCAGCACCAGCAGCGCGCGCAGTACCAAGATCAGCTCAAGCGCAAGCAGTATGCCGACCAGCTGGCGTACCAGAAGCAGATGAAGGAACAGGAGCTCAAGAAGCAGGAAGAGATGCTCGCGCGTCAAGAGAGCTCGCGACGAAAGACGCTCGAGTACGAAGCCGAGCTTCGTCAGAAGACGGAGCTCTCCAAGGTCGCGGCCGAGGTCGAAGGTAAGATCAAGCAGGAGCGTTTGAACCACGACCTGCACTTGGAAGAAGCGCGTGTGCGCGCCAAGGAGTACCGTGAGACCGTCATGGAGGGTATCAAGCTCGCGGGTTCCACCATCGGTTCCGGTGTCATGGCGTTCGTGGACGACAAGGAGAAGCTCACGGCCACCGTCGCGTCGCTCACTGCGCTGGCGCTTGGTGTGTACACTGCGAAGACCGGTACTGGCGTCGCGGGCAAGTACATTGAAGCGCGTCTCGGCAAGCCGTCGCTCGTGCGTGAGACCTCGCGCCGCACTGTCGCGCAGGTTGTCGCGAACCCAGTGCCGTCGATCAAGCGCGTGCTGCGTCTTCAGAAGCCGCATGACGCGTTGGAGGGCGTTGTCTTGGAGCCAAAGCTCGACGAGCGTCTGCGTAGCGTGGCTGTGTCCACGTTCAACACGAAGAAGAACCGCGCGCCGTTCCGCCACTTGCTGCTCCACGGCCCGCCAGGTACAGGTAAGACGCTGTTCGCGAAGGCGCTCGCGCGTCACTCTGGTCTCGAATACGCCATCTTGACCGGTGGTGACGTCGCGCCGCTCGGTCGCGAGGGTGTGACGGAGATCCACAAGCTGTTCGACTGGGCGTCGCACTCTCGCCGCGGTCTCTTGCTCTTCGTCGATGAGGCCGACGCTTTCCTGCAGAAGCGTAGCAATACCGTGATGAGCGAAGACATGCGCAACGCGCTCAACGCGTTCCTGTACCGCACGGGTGAGGCGAGCGACAAGTTCATGATCGTGTTTGCGAGTAACCAGCCGGAGCAGTTCGATTGGGCGATCAACGATCGTATCGATGAGATGGTCGAGTTCTGCCTGCCGGGCCACGCCGAGCGCGTGAAGATGCTCAAGCAGTACTTTGACAGCTACATCCGCAAGCCAAAGAACTCGTCGGCGAAGAAGATCTACGTGGAGGACGACATCGACGACTCGCTCTTCGAGGAGATCGCGACGCGCATCGACGGCTTCTCGGGCCGTGAGCTCTCGAAGCTCGTGATCGCGTTCCAGGCGTCCGCGTACGGCTCGGCCACGTCTGTGTTCTCGAAGCAGATGATGGAGGACGTGCTGGAGCACCACCTGACGGCGCACAAGCAGAAGGAGGAGTGGAAGAACTACGTCGGCCCGTCGGAGAAGCACGACGTCATCAAGTTGGCTTCCGACTAAGGTGGACAGTTAGCTCCATAGTGCAGGTCAGACCGATCGTCCAGTCCAAGTGGACACTTTTTGACCCGGCCGGATGGACAAATGGACAACACGCGCTTCTAAATACCCCCACGGAATCCCACCGCCGCCCCCTCACCCCAAACACCCCA
>JAASFI010000182.1:0-46915 GCA_023333705.1 Globisporangium viniferum
GGGTGGTGTGTGTCTACGACTGGATGGCACGCACGATTCAGTATTCACTGCGACACACATGGCCACGACAGCAGGAGCGTTTGTCGGCGATGAGCAGTTCGTGGGCGACGGCGGCGCCATGCTGCAGCGGCTATGGTGCGTTTATGAATTGTGATTTGTGTTGTGCATGCATGCTTGCTGTATAGCTCTCTCTCTATGTGTGTGTGATGCAATGCAAGCTGCTGCCCCGACGCCGTGTTGAGCGTGTGCATGAACACCGGCGCCTGTTGGTCTTGCACTTGTGCTTTGCTGTCGTTAGTGCCAGCCGCTCTTACCTTGTTTGCAGTACAAACTTAACGAATGGGCGCTCTCAATCTCGCTAGCGGCCACTGGAGATATCGATACAGGCAACAAATGAAAAGCTTGGCATTGCATGTCAATGGTGCTTCAGCGTCCACATGTTCGATGATGAAAGTGGCGGTGGTTCTATTGCATAAACGTTAGTGTACACGTACTTACGCCACCTCGCTGTCTTTGCTGGTGTTCTGAAGTCCCGAGTTGTAGAGATACACCTAAAAGAGAAGAGCAAGCAGAAGCAGATAGTCGCGTGAGACGCGTGTGTTGCCACCAAGTTCGTCAATTCCTCAGCAGCATACTCCGATCTGAGGCTTAACATATGAAGTAAGCACCTTTGTGCCTTTGAAGTCCCGGATGTCGTTGTAGCTCCAGCCTGGGATCGAGAACACGTACGTCACGATGCGCACACGCTTTCGACGCGCTTCCTCCAGCCTTCACAAAAGACACAGAGTGCTGTTAGAACCACCAAAACAGCATCCTCCTATTTGAAATTACAGCCTTCGAAGGACTCACTTTGGCAGCAGCATCTTGATTCCCTGTAGTTGATTCCATCGATGCATGGTCAGTAAGTACATAGCAATATGAATAGCACTTAAGAGTCCGCTTCAAATGAGAGGCATACAGATAGAGATAGAGGGCGAACCTGCGGCACGAGGTAGATGAACAATGCGGTCGCGGGTTCCAAATCCACTTGCAGCGCGTCTCCGTGGACGATCGTCACACGGTCTTCGACGCCATGTTCCTACCGACATGCGAGCAAAATGGCATTCAATTAGCTCACACAGCACCGTCATCACCACGCCAATCGCCCATGTTGCCAGATGGTCGAGTTATACTACGCACGAGGACTCGGTTCTTCGCCTTCACCACAAGCTCTGCATTGTACTCGACTCCGACGCATCTAAAGCATGACAGCACACAGAACAGGAGCGTTATACTTGCTATCGATACAGACGCACACTATTGCATTGATGCAAGGAGACCAGTGCCACTGCTGTTTGCACCTTGCGCCGCTTGTCTGCGCCGCGTGCACGAGGATGCGCGCGTCGCCGCAGCCCAAGTCGAAGAGCACGTCCTGGTCGCTCAGCTGCAGCAGCTCCATGGCGAACGCTAGCACGCCGTCGCCGCTGGGCGTGAACGGCGCCAGCTTGGGCGCTCTGTTCTGCAGCAGCAGCAGCACATCGCCTTCATCCTGTTCGCTCTGCACCTGCGCTTGGGCATCAGCAACTGCACCAGAAGCAGCAGCAGCAGCAGCAGCAGCGTCGTCATGCGCGCGCGTCATCTCGCTCTCGTGCTCCATTCCGAACAGATCGCCAATACAACATGATCTTGATCGAGAGAGATGGCACAAGCGGCAACAAGTGTAACCTGTAACCAGCCTGCGTAACCAAAGTAACCACCAGATTACATTTTTTATGCTTGGTGAGGAATACCATCATGCCTCGCTTTCTTCCGCGCATATAACCGAACACTCAAAGCGGTTAACCGATTGCACAGCTGATCGATTCCAGTGACACCAACTCGTCCAGCAGTACAGCAGCTCAATTGAACCCAGTTGAGCTGATTTCTACCCGATGATAGTGCATACCGAGTAGAGGCGATCGATCGCCATCCTTTTGATGCGAATGGAGGTGTCAGGACGTACAACTGAAGTTCTCCTGCAAGAGAATGCGGACACCATTTGATTCGGTTTGGAGCTACAGTGCTCAGGTCAAGACAGCTCCCTAATTCGCGTAATCCCCGATCTCAATCTACGACGAGTACGAATTGGCAACACTCGTCTCTCGAGTGACACGACACGACACAGCATATTGATGTCACAGCATGCGTTTGAGCTGACGTGGCTCCAAAATCCAGTTAATGTTGTGTTTGTGCGTGCACACTGTTGCTAATACGTAGAAGCATGCGATGCTACCTCACTCTCCAGCCTCGTCTTCTTCGTCCTCGTCTACAGGAGAGACTTTCAACCCCACGGCACAGCAGAAGCGGTTGCACTCATGGTTCTCGAGAAGAGATTTTAAGCATAAGCTCATGCACTTGTCCAATTTGTGCGTCCGAAGAGTGTGGTGGATCGCTGGGGTCCGTGAGCAGAATTTTGTCAGGCGTCGTCTCTCTTTTCGACGAGCTCGAAGACACGACCGAAGGCGTTGGCGACGACAGCGATGGCGAGAGGTCGACACCCTGCAGGTCGGTGACCATAAGGTACCTATTCGTGGCATCGTGCGGCCAGTGGACAAGTGCAGTCAGGTGCTCGCAAAACTTCGTACCCGCGAGGTCTTCGTTGACTGTGCTACTTCCACCACTGGAAGTTATCAATGAAGCCACTGCATTGGCAATGTTGATAACCTTGACTCACCTTGGCCTCACCCTTCGCGGAACTTGCGCTCAACGGCGAAGGACGTGCACCCATTCGCTCCTTTCTTTGGAGCCAGCGCTTTGCTCTGGAGGTACTGGATCTTGTACCCGGCGTCTGACTTGGCTGCACTTTGCAACTGGCTGTACTTGAGCGCTGGAAATGACGAAATCGTCTGCGCTTTCATATCGATCATGTAGCGGTAGCGTTCGGGGTGCCCAATACCAGATCCGCACGAAGGTTGGCCTTGAGTTCTTTGCATACTAGGTTGATCACCGACCACTCGCCGCTATCAGTTGCTCTCAAGGTCGTTGCGCTTGTGCTCCCGCCTTTGGAGGTGGAGCTGAGTGGCAGATACTTCTGTGCGAAATACGCAAACCGCACAGAGCCTTGTGCAAACGGACACGGCGCGATCTTGTAAAGCGCGTTGCGGGTCTTGCGGTCGAACTCGGCGTTGCCCTGGATGTGCTCAATGTCCTCGGGGGAAATGGTACTCGACGAGACTTCCCTTCTGTAGTGGCAACGCCTATCCACTCGGACACTTTCATGCCGATCGTGATGCTCTCGAGCATTGCAGGGGAGATCATGCACATTGACTTTCGGACGCGTGACGTGGCAGACTCGATGCTCACCGTTGTGACGCATCTCGCGAGATCGACTGGGCTCGTGATGTCGAATGGCGCAATGGACCTGCCCAGTGCATTCGCAAGCAAACACGATGGCTTGGCGTCAAAGTAGTTGTCGATTCCGCGCTGCTGCAACCTCAAGAAGAGCCTTTCGATCGGCTCATCGTGCTCCATACATCGAAACCTCGCCACTCTTCATATTTGAGTACTAAATGCCACGCGATGGCGCGTCGGTGGTGCGGGAGACCACGTTCGCCGACATCGATGGAGCTCACTGGAGTGCATCCAAAGCTTCGTGTAGACCTCTGTAGACGTCCTCAGGCCCATCGTCACCGCCCGTCGAGACGATATGACCAACGAAGGCTTAAAAAAAAGTCAAGTCCTTGGTAAACGGCAGGATCTCAAAGTGGTTCCCACCGTCCCAAATGTCCTTGCATCCGACAAACATCACCGACAAACTGCTGTTGGATGGTATACTGCTACTGGTACTTGGATAACCCGGGGCGTACGTCTTCTTCGCTCTCGCAGCGGCCCCAGTGATGGTAGTCAGGAACACACAGATGTCCTTGATTTCCTGGCGCACACCGAGATGTAAACGTTGCAGGAGAGAACCAGAAGCAAGTCGACACCATGCTCTCGTAGAACTCGCTATCACTCCAGGGACGCAACGTCTGGAATCAGTTGCCGTGAAAAGTGAGCACTTCTGGATGTACTTTAGCTCTTGGAGGTCCTTGTAGCTCGACAGTAGCAGCGGATTGCTCGATCACTCTCCAACCTAGTTGCCACCCAAAAGAAGGGCACCAGAGACGCACATGTTATTGGTAGGATACTAGAGAGACCACCAATTTCCTCTCAGCTACGAAAGTCTGTGTACTTTGGCAGCGGCAACTTGGCTCCTCGTAATTTTTGTCCTCCATCACCACCGTCCAGTCGCTCCAGTTGCTTTGTACTGAAGTAGCTGGATAACATTGGGCACAACAACCCAGTTCGCTCCCTTGGCCGCACGCTCAGCTTTGTACATACTCGACACCCGTTTGAATGGTGGCGGCTCCGGTGCTGTTTGCAGAAAGGATATCGCATAGAACTACAGGGTGGGTTTGCACGCGCCTGCCCTTTACAAAGACAACCATCCGGCGTGAGCACATCTGCTATATGCAAACGAATGACAGCTCCCCAGCACCTGAAGGGAACACTCTCCAAACGCCACACGGTCGGTCATCTTTCTTTGTTGCATGCGCATTTTGTGTCCTGTTTTTTCATTGTAATCGATTTTTCGTTATGGTCACCATCAGCCCGTGGAAATAGCTTCCGCACCATACTTCACTCTCCATCATCTCCTCTCTCTCTCGGTCTCTCCGTGTCCTCTCATGTCGGCGGCATTCGCTAGCGTCACGTTCTCATTTGTATTGGTATTGCAGATCCTTCTCCTCTGATCGACGGGACACGATTTAGAATCCGCGCTTCTTAAGCAGCTCCTGGATTGCGATCGCCGACGAGTACGAGTTGGCGGCGTACGTCTCGTAGTCCTGATCCTTCGAGTGCGATGGCATGGTGTATCGGCGCGGCACCTCTGGGAATCCCTCTGGGCTCGTGTACGTCGCGTGCTGGTGGTAGCCCTTTGGTCGGTGCGCTGGCGCGTCGTCCTCCAGGCGCCACTGCGCGCCCTCCGCGGTCTTCGACAAGTGGGTCTGCACATACACGTGAGCACACATGCACACAGGCAAAGCGAAGCACACAACAAGTTAGCGACCGACACATATCCACAGTCGCAGCATGTTTGCCACAGCTCCGTCCAATAACTCAAACGACTGTTTCTCATCGTGCAGAGCGCCGTTTGAGACGCGGAGCGCAGCAATGGAAAGAGGAGGTCGAGTGGCGTGAGCACACGTACCAGCGCGTCATTGTCGAGCGCGTGCTTTGGGGCCATGAAGGAGCCGATGAAGGCCGACAACGGGTTCTGCGCCATTTTGCTTTCTCTGTTGGGGATTTCGCTTTTTGTGTGTGTGCGCTGAGCGGCGGCTGCGGAAACCCTGTCGTTTTGGATATGAGCACCGTGTATCGGATTCTAGAGGGGTTGCTTGGCCCTACTTGAGCAACCACTATCTATTTTGTGAGAGAATGAGATCAGATTGCTGGAAAAGGGTAAAGGCAGGAGGATGGTGGACTGGACCACCCAAAAATGGGCCAGCAAAATGTTTTTTTGTTTACAAATGCTGTGTCTATAAAATGTTTTATGAGCTTTAGTAAAGCCCTTGATTTGCAAAGCTGAGCATGTCAAGGTAACAATTAATCCCAGGCAGAGGAGCCGCCCATGCCCACGTTGGGCGTGAAGTTGACCTTCGAGATGTCCACAGCCTTCTGCTCGCCCTTGTCCTGCTGTTTGTGCTTCTTGAACTGCTTCACAGCGACCACGCCACTCGCGAGATCCTGTCAGTCAGTCAGGCACCACCAGTCACACCACAGTTCGTTAGCTTTTTCTATCCAGTGAAACCTCATTCATTGAGCATACAATTTCGTACCTTTGGCTGACGCTGGCTCGACTTCTTCTTGTCCTCCTTGCCGGATTTCTTCTTCTTGTCCTCTGTCTTGTCCTTCTTCTCTTTCTTCTTGTCCGCCTTCACAGCCTCTGGAGCAGCAACAACAACAGCAGGAGCTTCGGGGGCCGACTCCTTCTTCTTGGCCGCCTTTGCTGGCTTTTCATCCTCGTGCTTCGCTGGCTTTGGTCCGCTTTCAGCCTCTGGAGTAGCCTCAGCGGTCTTTCGCTTCTTCTCTTTTGGCTCCTTGACTTCTTCAAAAGTCGCTTCCTTCTTCTTGTTCTTTTTGTCGCTCTTATCGCCCTTCTTGGCCTTCTTGTCCTCGTGCTTGCGCTTCTTCTCCTTGGGCTTCTCCTCCTTCGGTGGCGCGACGTACCCGTGGGTCTTCTTGTCGAGAATGCGCTGGCCGTCACGGATCACTAGCTTTGGGAAGATGCGCTTCATCTTGAAGTTGTACTGCTTGTGCTTCGCGTCGAGCTTCTTGGCTTCCTTGCGCTGCTTCTTCTCCTCTTCCGTCAGCTTCTCTTCTTCCTCTTCGTCTTCCGATTCGCTGCTGCTGCTCTCGTCATCATCACCACCGTCCGACTGTTTTTTCTTCTTGGACTTCTTGGACTTCTTCTTGGACTTCTTCGTAGGGTCGACCGCCAATGGCTGGCCAACGATCGGGTTGCCGCTCAGACTGAGCTGCTTCAGGTTCTCTAATCTGCCGAGCGCTTCGATGCCTTCCCAGTCGTCGATCTCGTTGTGACCGAGTTCAAGGACACGCAAGTTCTCTGAAAGAAACAACAAAACACACACAACGTACGCACAGTCGTTAGGTTCGCAACTCAGAGCAAAAGACAATTCAAGAAGCACGACTCCACGTACTCAGTTTCGACAGCGAGTACGGGATCTTCTTGATCTTGTTGTGCGAGAGACGCAGCTCCGTGAGTTCAGTCAGCGCACTCAGATCTGGGATCTCCTCCAGAAGGTTGTGGGATCTAGTTGCGCACCAAAGCGGAGTTAAACACCAGTCGATCATTTGCATACAGGTATACACAGAGATACAACTCGACTTACATGGAGATCTTGGTCAGAGCTGGCAAGCGGTCGATCGTTCGCGGGAGGAACTGCGAGATGCGGTTATGGCTCACAATCAACGAGTTGAGCTCCGGAAATTTTGGCAGCCACTCGAGCGTCGTGATCGAGTTGTTGTTGAGGATCAGCGCCTTGAGCGTTCGCAGGTTGCGCAGCACCTCCACTGGGATGCGCGCGATCTGGTTCTCTGCGACATTCAAGATCACGAGCTTCTTCAAGTGTTGCAGCTCCGCCAAGCCCTACATAAGCCAGCCAGTCAATCAATCAATCAATCAACGCTTTTTGGTCAGCTTACGAAAAAAACGAGATCTCGCATCATCACCGCAATAAGCACGGGCAAGTAGAGATGCAACAGCGCACGCACCTCTCCGTTGAGCTTGTTGTCGATGAGCTTGAGCATCGTGATGTTCTGCACGCGCTTCATGTCCGAGAGCTTGGTGAGCTTGTTGTGGCTCAGCATGAGCTTCGAGGCGTTCTGGAGGCCATCCAAGCTGATGATCGTCTCGATGCCGTGGCCCGTGAGGTCGATCTCGCCGTTCTTGCGCGTGATCTGCGCCAGGTTCTCGCGGATCTTGTCCGCCGTGAGCTTCTTGATCTTGTTCTTGGGCTCCGCGGCAGCGGCGGCGGCGCCATTTCCCCGCCCGCCGCGCGGCTTGTTCTCTCCAGTCGATGCCATTTCTTGCTTGCTCTTTAGATAGCTTTTTGACACAGCTCATGAAGTGAATGGCACCGTTTTGTGAGCCAATTGCGGAATTGTCCCCATGTGGTCCACATAATTTAGCTCTCGATTTGGTTCGTCGTGAGCGCTAACTTGTGTGGACCACATGATGACGTGGATCACCCTCGCAGACGTTCAGACTCGTCATGAGGAGGAGCATGGCTTTGGACAAAGCGGTGGGGAGGTGATTGCTGAAGGTGATTGCATTGCGTGCAAGAGAGGAGAGAGAGAGAGAGCAGAATGGGGCTATCTCCGAGACCCGGAACTGTATACAGAACTGCAGCCCTCATATCAGCCCCAGGTTTGACAGGAGACAAATGCACGGACGCGACCAGCCATCCTCTTGTGCATCTACGACGCAGCGTAATTGATGGCACCCCCACTGAAATGCTACTCTCTCTCTCACACACTTTCTCTCTGCGCTATATATCGTGATGAACGAATGGCCATGGGTGTGATGACCAGCAGCAGCTCAACGACTAGCATTTCGTGGCTCGCAGAGAAGACCGATCGATCGATGGACTGACGTGTCGAAAGTCAAAATCGATTACATATTGGGCGGAGAGAGTCAGAACCAGGTTGTTCAAAAATGAGCTCTTCAAGCTTGCGAGGGACGCGTCTCAATCCTATTGTTCTATTTTTTTGGACTCCAAAAGTCCAAAAATAGATGCTGCTCACCTCACTTTTGCACTGTGAGTTCAGATCCAATTGACTCACCACTCTGTCAAATAAATGAATGCAATGGCAATTGAAAGTGGGTGCGCAGCACTAAGGCTTCATTGATTTCATGGTAGGCGCATACACATGCGTTCATTCCGCCATCACGTCACGACTGAATAGAACTCGCCATAACTGATCTCAGAGTTGTCGTCTTCTTCCTCCATAGAAAAACGAAGTTTTAACAACTTCACAGTAAACCGTCATTACCACTCTCCATGCCGCCTTCGCCAGCGTAATCCCCAGCGCCTTCTTCGAATGAAGTGCTGCTGGTGTCCGCCTTCCTGCACTTACACTTGCTTTCAGTATGGGTCCTTCGCAATGAAGGGCGGACTCATGCAGCAAACCTTCCCACCTTTCTCCTTTCAAAAGGAGAACCACACCAATGGAGGGAACTCGGCTCGGATTGCCCTTTCTCTTCACGCCCACTTTTTGTGTTTCAGCAAGAGAGGGGAGGGGGTACAATTAGTGCTCACAAGGTTCTCCCTACAAACTCCCAGTGACTGTTTGTCGCGCGTCTTCATTGCGACCGCCGCCATTTCTGTCGTGCAATCGCGCAAAACCAAACCGGACAGACAGACCCACAACCTTGGAAGACAAAGCCACACAACGCGCGCAGTCAGTCAGAGAAGGAGACGACGGCAAGCAGAACGAGACCGACCACAGGCAGACGCGCGGTGTGCCCTCACGCTCGCGCTCTCGATCTCCATCATCATACAGGGAACACTGAGGCACACGCCCACGCGCTGCTTCTATTCGAACATCCACCGCCGCAACCGAACGCGCGCGGAACAACCAAACCAGCGAGCCCTCACGTCTCTTCACAGAGAGAAGTAACGCGTGAGCGAGCGAGCGAGCAGCTTGCTTCACGAGCACGAGTGACTCAACCAGCTGCTGGCTATTAATTAGCATCCACTCTCTCTTTGAAAGAGAAAGCAGGCAGCTACAACAGCAGCGAGGACAGGCGGCTTACTGTGTTGCGTGCATCATCAGGAGGCAGCTGATATTTTGCTCACTCGCGATTGTAAAGGCGACCGAGACCACCGCTTACCAAGCAACTGCTGCGGTGTGTACACGTTCACACACGTCCGTTCAAGCAGGGCGTATAACCAGCTGAGAGAAACGAGAAGAAGGAGAACAGAGCGATGGACAGGTCGACGGCGATCGTGCGCGGCACGAACAGTGCGAATTTCTACGAGATCCCGATCATCTCGCCCACAGGCTCGACCATCTCGTCCCAGCCGTCGTTCGCGTCCACGTGGGGACCGTCCACCACAACCACCATGTCCATGTCGTCATCGTCGTCCAAGCACCGCGTGACGAACCCGAATGTGAACGTGGACCTGAACGCGTCGTTCCACGGCAAGTCTCCGTTTGGACCGCAGAGCGGCAGCAGCAGCGGTGGCAGTGGCAGTCGCGGTCGCGGCACAGTGAACGCGGACGAGCCGCTCTTCCAGCCGGCTTTTGCGTTTGACGTGAACGACCTGGTGTCGAATTTGCGGCGCTCGGCGTCCACGACGTCGCTGTCCTCGTCGCTGTCGTCTTCGGCGATGGGCAACTCGTCGCTCAAGCGGTCCGGGTCCAACGTCTCGTGGCAGAGCACGAGCATACCGCACAGCTCGAGCCAGCAGAACCTGACGCAGTACTCGGAGCAGCTTCTCCGGCCGTCGGGCGACTCGAGCAGCAGCGGCAGAATACAGGTCTTGCCCGTGGAGCCCGTGATGGCCCGACGCGGAAGGCGCGACGCGCTGTCTGGAGGCGAGCACTCGCGCTCGCAGGTGGTGCACGAGAACCTGAATAGCATCATCACGTACAACATGAACCGACGGAAGAAGAAGCCGATCGTCGGCATGCCGACGTCCGCGTCTTCCCCAAACACATATCCGCCGCCATACTCGCCACAGCCAACAGCAGCAGCATCCACAGCATCCACAGCAGTCCCACTACAGCAGGCGTTCAGCAGCCGACGCAGCAACACGCCGTCGCCACCGCCGGACTTCAGCCGCCCGACGACGACGATCACCACACCCAACGGCATCGAGTACACGACAGACGTGACGACGCGAACGACGCGCGTGACCTCGTTTTATGAAGAAAGCTTTACTTTCTAGAGCCCCAAGCAAGCCCCCCTCCCCCTCCTCCTCGTACAGCAGCAATTGGCGCGCGTGTGTCCGTCCAAATGTCGATGCGTCAAAATCAAAATATGAAGAACAACCAACAGTCCCGTCCTCAATGGAGTTTTTTTGGAATGCGCGCGCGCTCGCTGGTCATCTGAAGTTTAGCGTCTGAAGCAAGTCCAAGTAAGCAAACGCGCATTTGCGTCATCTGTGTATGTGCCATGCAAGACGTTGGTCTGGTTCTTCGTTTCGTATTCTCCTTCTCCCTTTTTCCCATACTTAATTTACCAACAAATGTGAGTGATGAACACGGCACGAGTACATGTACGCAGCCATTCTGCTCCACAAAGAAGACGCTTATTAGCTTTATATACTCTTACTGGTGCGAGGCTTTCTAACAGGGCGTGTGAGCATGCACAAGCACGACAATCTTCATGACCATCCACGGCACGGTGAGCTGCTTTCCAAGCGTGACGACGATCGCACCATCAGAAGCTATTTGGAGCAGTTTGTATCAGTTTGTATCAGAAGGGTCAGGATTTGACACGACACCCGCTCACTCATGAACGACTGTTGGACCCCCAGACGTGTCGCTTCCACTTCATCTGCAGATTTCTCTTTGCATTTGCCAGCTGCGTTGCCGCATTAGCCAACGCACGCGTGTTGCTATCTTTGGATGCGTTCAAGCTTTAGTTATTTGCTCACAGCCCTCTCCTCAATAGAGAGCCCATCTGATCCAACATCAAATATACCAAACAAGCAATATCCAAGACCCACTGCGGCAGAGACGGACGCGCTTCAAAAAGCAGCACGAGAAGCGCGCAACACGAAAGAGAAAGACACCGGACCGCCGCCGCTGTGTGCAAATTCACACATATCCACACTCGTGCATTAGAAGCGCTACAGACCCAACCCAGACATATCAAGTAGTATGGGGCAGGGCCAGAGCTCGATCCCCGAGGACGAGCTGCGCGTGCTGCTGGAGCTCTACGACGCGCTGGGCGGCGAGCGCTGGCGCCGTCGCGACGGCTGGAAGCAGCCGACCGCCGACCCGGAGACCTGGTACGGCGTCGAGGTGATGATGGGTCACGTCGTCGCGATCGAGCTGCCGGCGAACGAGCTCAGCGGCGCGATCCCCGAGTCGATCCAGCGCCTCGCGTATCTGCGCGTGCTCGACCTCTCCAAGAACAGTCTGCAAGGTGCGTGCGTATGTATGTGGTGTGTGGCGTGCTGTTGATACATGGACATGGCGCATTGTGCGCTAACGTTGGTGTTCTTGTTGCTGTTGTCACAATAGGCGAGATCCCGGAAGGATTGGGGCGCATTCCTGGGCTGCGGCGATTAGATCTGAGCTCCAACGATCTCACTGGTACGTGCTGTATCATTTGTGCGGCATTCAATGCATGCGCATTATGCAATGAACGCTCACATCATGCGCGCTGCTCTGTGCATTTATTTTTGTGTGTGCATCTGTCTATAGGACCGATCCCACTATCGCTATGCGATTGCCAGCGTCTGCAAGAGCTGCAGCTTTATCAGAACTCGCTCACAGGTACATTCGAACAAATTCTCTTGCTGTATCATCTCTTAGTGCTAATACTCCATGCTTCATTTGCTGCTTGCTATAGGAACGATCCCAGCGGAGATCGGTTGCCTCCAGCTACTGCGAACACTACAGCTGCAGCACAACAATCTCACGGGGTGGATCCCCGAGTCCGTGTGCGATATGAAGAAACTGCACAAGCTCAGTCTGCGCGGCAACTGCATGTCGGGTCCGATCCCGCGCGACGTTGGCCGCATGAGCTCGCTCGTGTTCCTCTCGCTGCGCAACAACGAGTTCTGTGGTCCGATCCCCGAGTCGATTGGCAACTGCAAGGCGCTCGAGTTCCTCAACCTGTCGAGCAACCACCTGTCGGGTGTCATCCCCGAGAGCATCAGCGAGTTAGAAGACCTCGAATATTTATACCTCTTTGACAATTTGCTCGAGGGCCGCGTACCTGGGAGCATCTCGCGCCTGAAATACCTAAAGGAGTCAGATTTCCGAGACAACCGACTGCGCGGTGAGCTGCCGAACTTTCTGGATGGATGTTCGAGCCTCGACGCGGTCATGACAAAGTGGAAGAGCCGAAAAGGTGAGCGAGTGAGCCCTGGAGGGTGCTACTTGTTGATAATTGTGTGGGTATGACGTTCTCACGAGTTCTTTTCCTAATGTAAAACAGCCAACTACAAGCACTCGATCCTCGGGGACCCGATCCCAGGAGCAAGCGAGCCAGGAACGTGCGCGTCTCCGAACTCTTCGCAGGCGTTTCTGCGCAACCTCGAGCCCAAACCGGAGAACTCGTCGGCGCTGTTTTTCCACCCGACGCTCGACCAGAAGAACGACTCGGGGCTCGAAGACGACTTCAACGGATCGAACCAGCTCATGCACGAGTTTGCAAGGAAAGTCGCGCAGCACCAGCACCAGCACCAGCAACAAGCGCCCCGGAGTTTGTTCCACGTGGCCAAAGACTACGCGCCCGTGCCAGCAAACTGAACTGTGTATGATTTATAGCGACAATTGCATTGAATGAACTCTTGGACATTTACGAACTGAAACTATTAGCCCGACGATGGACAAGACATAATGTGTTTGTTTTTGTGTTAGAACAACTTCAAACGTTCCTTTTTGTTAACATCAACTTCATTGCGAATTTGCACATTACTCAGTCACGAGCGCAGCGAATTTCGACAGGTCCAGCAGCGCCGCGTCCTTCTTAGGGCCAGTGAACGTGCCTCCGCCCAACAAAAAGATCTTGAATTCGTCTGTCAGAATGCTGGAATGCCACGCACGCGCCGAGAGTTTAGCTTTTTCAGGAATGGGGACGCGGAACCATTTACGCGACACTGTGAATTGAAACAGTAGAGAGATGGCTGTTAGTCTGCGATCCAGTTTCGAAAGAGAGCAAGACAAGTATGACCGCAAAGCCACGTACCAGTGTCCAGCATGTACACCTCCGAGTCTTCAACGTCTCGCATTCGCCCACCGACCACAAACATGCACGAGCCAACCATGTGTGCGGTGTGATACGACCGCGGAGCTGGGATCTCCCCACTGCACTTCAATTCCTGCCATTGACGGGTCTCCGTATCAAAAAGCCACGTGTCGTTCATTTTCTCTTCGTTCTGCTGCCCATTTCCGCCGAACAAGACCAGTTTCACGCTGGCTGCACCGTCCTCGTCAGTCGTTGAAAGCGCACACATCGTGTGACCATCACGAGGAGCCGGCCAGGGTTCAGCTTCTTGCCGAGCCACTTCCTCCCACGCACACTTAAAGCCTTGACCTCCACCGCCATCTCCACTTTTGGCTGAACGAAGGATGTACATGCTCTCGCTCACTCCACTCTTTGTCCGACCACCAAAGATGAATGTTTCACACGTTGCTGTGTTGTTCCGTCGGATGCTCACAGCTGAGTGACCAGAGCGTGGACTCGGTGTTTTGCCTTCGGTGCTCTGAGGCTGATTCCAATTCAGACGATTGCCGTTCTCAAAAGAGAGAAGGTAGATGTGAGGGTCTTCTCCTTGGGATGACACGCCGCCGTAGACGCACATGGTGAAAGTGGCGTTGTCGATGCAGGATATCGAGTGCCAGGCACGAGGAGACGGTGAAGTCTCACTCATAGCGATCACATCCCAGCTGAAGTCTCGATTGTCCAAAGCGTACACTTGTGTTTTCTGGTCGCGCACTGATCGCCCGCCGAATAAGTAGATCTTTCCACCAGCTCCATAGAATAGAGTGTGCCCATTCAGCGCTGGCGGAGCTGGATTTCCCTTGACAGCGATCGACTTCCACCCCTCTCGTGAGAAAGCAACAGCTAGAGCGGCTTTAATGCACGAGCTTCTGTCCACCTTCGAGGGGCTATTGCAACCTGGACACAGGCTTGCGATCTTTGACAGCTTGGTTATGCACTCTTTGTTCTGAGGCTCGAACAACAGCGCTGCGATGAGGTCTTCCACAGCGTCTTTGAATGCTTCAAGCTCGATGCGAGCGGCAGCTCTGCGCATCAGCGGCTACTTTCAAACAAAACAATACATACCGTAAGACCGGCGGTTAGTTTTCAAACAAAACAACCATCCACAGAACAGGTTCTGGGGGTGCAAAGGCGGACCTTGATCGACGGACTGATGTCAATCGCTCTTGTACAGTCCTCAATCGCGCTTCGGTAGTCTTGGAGCTGTAAACGAGCATTCGTATGAACAAGATTAGCTTTTCACACGACGTAAATTGCGTTGCAAACAATCGACGCACTGTTTCCTATATGCACTCATAGTCGCACCTTCAGATACGCCGCTGCGCGATTCGAGAGATACACCGCATTCCGAGGATCGAGGTCAATAGCACTGGAAACATCGCATCAAGGCGTAAACCACACAGTCAGACACTGACGTCAGCACACATTTGACATGACAGCAGCGCAGTGAGAAGGTAACTCTTTGAAAAGCCACTAACGCAGAATACGCTTCAACTGCGAGCGCGAACTCTTTGTTGCGGAAGCACTCGTTGCCGCGCTGCTTTGCCTGCTCCGCCTGCGACAGCGCAGACTCGGACAGAGGTAGCTCTTCAGCGCTAAGAGACTGCTGCTGCTGCTGCGTCTGCAGAAGCTGCGCGTGGCCGCTGGCGCCCAGCAGCTGCCGCACCTGCTCGGGTGTCAACTGCGCCAACTGCTGCTGCAGGTTCTCCATCTTTTGGAGAATCAACAGCAGCAAGTCCTGGCGCAGTTCAATCTGGGGCGGCTCAAGTTGTGTGCCATCACAGATTGTCTACCTTTGCATCTTCATCTGGGTCGACCCAAATTTGCTTTTGAAATGTTAGGTAATTTGTATTGTGCGCAAATTTTGCATTTTTGTGTAGCTATTGTACACTCTACTATACAATAGTTAAACAAGTGGTTAAATCCGCCGAGGTTGCGCGTAGGTTGCGCGAGGAGGGGCATCTGAGTTTCCTTTGTTCTCTTTGTTCTTTAGGATCATTTCCGCATTCTCCGTTGAAGCAACGCCGCCAGCATCATCACATCAACAAGGCAAGCACCCGCACAGATACAAGCCGCACACGAGCTATGGAGGCCACGTGGAGTCGCTTCAAGAGCGTGTATCCGTATACGCCGTCGCGTTACGAGGGCGTGCGCGGCGACGAAGAGGTGGAGAAGCTCAAGCAGCCGCTGATCGGTCGCGACGAGTACGATTCGGACGACAACGCCGACGACTACGAAGAGAACCCGCTTGACGAAGAGGCGGGGCTGCTGTCCAGCTACGACAGCTACGGCGGCCGTGATCGTAGCCAGTATGCTGCACATGCGGATCCGTGGTGGAAACAACAACAGCAGCAGAGTGAATACGGCGGCGGGTTCATGGCGAGTGTGGAGCCGAAGTTCTTGCGCTCGATCAGCAAGATCAGCGAGCTCGCAGCGTCCGCGTTCAAGGTATCGCCTTTGTCTTCTCTAGCTGCGACGTCGAAAGCAAAGGAGAAGGAGGACTTCTATGACGCGAGAAACTCGGCGGGCATGATCAGCAGCATCCGGTCGATGGTGAAGACGAGGCGGAAAACCGAGACCATGGAAGATATCACAGAGAAGGCGCTTGCGCGGATCGCGATGCTCACGCTCGCGTGCACAGTGCTGCTGATACTCGGCGTCTCTGCGCATGCCTCGTAAAGCGTGAGAGAAGGATTTGCATAGCCGCAAAATCGCATCGGCGCACTGTACCATGGAGAGATGAAGATTCAAGTAAACAAGAACAAGACCACACACGACCAACAGAGGGCAGAAGAAAATACAGAAAAGTAAATGCAACAGCACAGACAAAGACAGATACAAGCGAGCGCACAGGCACAACAACACTGTGAACCAGGTATGGGCGTAATTTAAGAGAGCATTGACAGCCCGATTTTTTCATACTTGCAGCGGCACAGAAATGTTCAAGTGATGCACCGCTCCAATGGACACAGTAAGGCATGTATGCTTTCTACATTGTACAGCTTCATAATTTTCATGCTCACATATCGCTTGACATTTTTACAAATCGTTTACACATCCTTAGTTCAGTTGCGCTGATGCTCGATCATGATTGTAGCAGCAACACTAAGTTTCTTTAGTATTGTCGTGGTTGGATAGACTCGCTTGCTTTTGCAATCTGGACAGAGTTGCGGCCAACGCTCTTCAATTCCAAATTTCATGCGCGTGCACTCGTCGCCTTAGATTTCTTAAAGCTCACAACACGAAATGCGCTCGGACACAAATCAGCAAGCGGACACGATGCACATTTCGGATTCACAGCGACGCAGACACTTTGCCCAAAGCCCACGACCGCGCGCGAGAACTTGGCCCAGTGCTCCTGCGGGATCCAGCCTTCTAACGCTTTCCGTGTATCTTCTGGGGTTTTGATGCTTTCAGGTCCCGATTTGCGCAGCGATCCTGGGATGCCATCCGACGTCCACCCCAGTCGGTGCGCGAGGCGATGCACGTGCGTGTCGACAATGAGTCCGTCGACCTGATTCCACGCCAAAAGCAAGATGACTCGCGCGATCTTTGGTCCGATGCCGGGCAATCGGACCAACTCATCATAAGTGCGCGGGATATCGCTGCTGTACTCGGCATACAGCGTCTGTGCGACCTGTTTGACCTGCTGCGCTTTCTTCCGATGGAACCCCACGGGGTTGATCAGAGCGTCAAGCGAGTCTTCGTCTGTGATCCGCACTTTCGCGATCGTCAAGCCTTCCGAGCCACCGACAGCGCCTCCATCTCCAAGTTTCAGGTGCAGACGCTGCATCGCAGCATGTGTGATCTTGTCATTCGTCTGCGAGCTCAGCAACGCGGCGACCAAGATGTGGAATCGCTTGTTGCGCTCAACTTTCGCATGCGGCGCGACGCATGCCTGGGTACCAAACGCGTCAATGGGAGCCATCATCTTCTCGCGAGCTTTGAGCAGGCGCAGCAAGAGGGTCAGTCGCGGATCCTGCTCGCCAGATTTATCTTCATCATCTTCGTACTCGAGTTTCACTGGTACGTCCTGCAATGATTCAGTAGTGACAGCATCATCACGCTTTATGAGCTCACTGGCGGGGTTATGCTCTTGCTTGACAAGCTCATCTGGATCATCTCCGCTCTCGGTCTTGATGCGTGCTAGGGTCTGTGGTGGCTGCTTGCGGTCCGGCTCGTCTCGCTTGGCGCGCTTCACTTGCGGTGCTGACACTGCTGCTGGTGTTTCAGCGCGCTTCGCCGTGGCAGACACAGCGCCAAATGCGAACCGCTTGAACGGGTTTCCACCGCTCATAATTCTGCTGTTTATTACAACCAACTGCTGGCTCAGACAGATAAACCCTCCATAATGGGACGTGACCAAGACAAAAAACCCAGCCAAACGAACGTTTAGCGAATGAAGCGTCAAGATGAGAAGCACGAATGTCCAGCGCAGACGGTTGACGGTTGGTGGATTCTCAACTTTATCGAAAACTGACTGACTGACTGACTGACTGAATCGTGTGTATCAATCTGTCTGACTGTGGCAGACAGAACGGGAAGCTAGCTACTGTAATTCGTCTCTCTGTCCACACATGCTCGACGCTTCCCCAGTCTCTGCGAGTCTGGAGGGTGGCGACGAACGGTGCTTTTTTTTTTCAAAAAGAGACTCGAAAACAAAAACAAGACGACTGCTGAGGTCTCTTCTCTACGATCGCAGGTGGACGCGGTCGACGTACGCGTGGTAGATCTGGTCAAAGAACTGCGAGTCGTCTAACAAGGAGATCAGCGTCTGCTTCAGCTGCTCCTTGTTCACGGGTGTCGCGCCGGCGCTTTCTGCGTTCGTCGGCGACGAAGACGCCGAGATCGTCGCTGGCAGCAGCAGCGACGAGTCGCTCTGCTGCTGTTGCTGTGGCTGTTGCTGCTGTTTCTTTCGCTGGTTGCGTCTGCCACCCGCCACCGGAGACGTCTGCTGCGAGCCACCACTGTTACGATTCTGGGAGATCATGCCGAGGATCGCTTCGCCGGCCGCGATCCCGTCTTCTCTAGAAATTGGAAGCATGCCGCTGCTAGTCGTCGCCGTCGTCGCTGGTTCCTGCTGCTGCTTTGGAGCTCCTGTTGGCGGCAGACCTGCTTTGTTCCCATTCTTTGGCGATCGCTGCAGAATCGTCGTCGGCTGCTGCTGTTGCTGCTGCTGCACACCGGTAGCATTCGCATTGTTCGCATTACCAGACTGACGACGTCCGTTCGAGTCATCACGTTTGTTTCTCGATCGGGAGCGCGCACGAGGCTGCTGCTGCTGTGCCTGGACAACTGGCTGTTGCTCCTGTACCTGCTGTACCTGCTGGACCTGCTGTGGTTGTTGCTGCTGCTCCACCTTCTTCACCTGTGGCTGCAATTTCGGCTGAGTCTGCTGTTTGCCGTTCACGCTGCCGTTCACAGGAGCAATCGCAGGAACCGCAACTTGTGGCTCCTTCAGCGACTGCACCACACTGTAGACGCCAAGCCAATCGTACAGTCAGCATCATGCGCTACCAAGAAGTAGAGCTAAACGATGCCGAGTTCACGTACCGGAGGAGCAGATTCAGGATCTTCTCGCGATCTTCCTCAGGGAAGAACCAGACGCCGTAAATAGCATAGCCGCTCGAGTATGCCTGCATCGAATCCACAAGCGTATCAAACCCAACGCATTAGCATGACAGCCAAGTACACACGCCATCTCAATCTCTAAAGCGACCACAACATACCGCATCGGGGCAACGCAGGATCAGGAACGAGTCCACGCTGCTCACTTGCAGGTGCTCGTCGATCGCGAGCGTCATGTTCGTCGTGCTCAGGCGGTTGTTCACAAACACCTGAAAGCGCGGCGACGAGAATCTGCGCGTACCATACACACCACCACATACATAAATCAACATCAGCGCCATATTCAATCTCTCCCCTGCCGCATGGTTGTTCAACATTGCTCCTCCTGACTCACCGCTTGACGACGAACAAGCATCCCTCGACTTCCTTGCGCTTCTGTTATACATAAAGCCGCAATAGATACACAGCCGCAAGCAACACCCCCGTTAGTACACGTACACGTCCCTCTACCAGTATCAAACAATATGTGCATGTCTTGAAGATAACGCCACTGTCAACGTACCCAGCTCTGGTTGTCCTGGTCGAACTCGTACATAACGACGTGGCTCGCGGTGTCGACGATCTCCATGACGTCGGCGTCTTGGCGCTTGAGCACCTGCAGGTTCATCGCGTCCGACTGCGCGCGATCCACTTGCACGGCCGCCATCTTCCTTCTCTCTCTCTATTTAGCTGCTCGCTTGTTTCTCTCTCGCTCCAATGGAACAATCGAATGTGTGGCCGCCGCCGTTGATGGCTTGCTTGGCTCGGTGGTGGAAATGGAAGCAAGGGCAACTGCGCGACTCCGCTAAAGTACGAAGGAAGCCAGGCTTTCCTGTAGTTTCATTGGCTGAAAAGATGATGTCTGGGTTGAAAAATAGATTTTGATTGGATAAAATGTGATGCCAAGGATTATCATGCAATCAATCACAGGCAATCAAGATCAAGCCACATCAAAGATGACGACGAAGCATTGCATGCGACCTGCCGTCTTCATGGTAGTGCTCTCTCTCTCTCTATGACGAGTCCGTTAGCGTACATGCAACAGCAAGCAGGCTGCTGTTATCTCTATCTCTATTGCCCACTGCCGCTATTGGTTACCACGGACTCACTGGCTGCCTTTGCTGCTCGCAAACACGTGCGCGATCTCGTCGTAGATCTGCTTGTAGTGCGCGCGGTTGCGGATCGTCGTGTGGTCTCCTGCCACCATCGCCACGTAGTTGGGCACGCCGCCAGCTTCAGAGCCAGCGCCATTCTGCGTTGCAAACGCGCCGACGATCTTCTGCAGCGCCTGGCACGCGCCGTTGAGGTAGTAGTTGTCCTCGACGCCGCAGATCACGTGCACTTTGCCGCGCAACGCGTCGCTCGCGAGCAGCTCCGGACGTTCACGCAGGAACTTGCAGATGTCGTATTTCGCCCAGTGCTTTACGACGCTCGTGTTGATCTCGCCCGTGAGCTTGTCGAAGAGCGGCACTGGCATGCCCGTGAGCGGATCACGCTGGCTGAACAGCGCACACTACACACAAGACATGAGACGAGGACACTGAAGGTTAGTACCATGGAACAAGGCACAAAGCAAGCAGGATTGAGTGTATAGCACAGTGACTCACGAATGCGTCCCATTGGCCCCCGTTGCCGCGCGTGAACACGCGCTCGATCTGGTTCTCGTCGCGGATGCTGCAGATCACGTGACCGTCGCAGCGGTAGCTCGGGATCGGATGGCCGCGCGAGTCCCAAAACATGTTCTCGGCTTCGTAGATGTTGGCGATCTGGAAGTGCGAGAAGTCCACGGGATCCGGCGCAGTGCTCCACGTGCCGCCGAAGAAGTCAGGGAACTGGAGCTGCAGCCAGAGCGTCGACCATCCTCCGGACGAGTGGCCGTGCAGGAATCGCCCCCACGAAGCGCTCACGGCGCTCTTGTACTTGCTCTCAAAGTACGGGATGAACTCCTGCACGAGCGCAGAGCCCCATGGTCCGTTCACCTCAGAGTCTGCGAACGACGTGTGGCCGAACTTGAAGCGCGAGCCGAGCGTCACACGGAACATTGAGGTCGGCCAGTTTCCAGCTTTCCAGTCGTCGCCCATTTCCGAATCCAGGAATGCTTTTGCGCGCGCCGCGTACGCCTCCGTGCCCGTGAAGCCCTCGATGTAGTACACGGTTGGGAAGACGCCTTCTTCCTGGGTGCTGCTTTGGTGCTTGTAACCTTTTGGAAGCACGATCGACGCCGTCATGTACACGTCTTGGTTGTGGTACGCGCTCAGCAGCTCGCTCTTGAGGGAAATGTGCTCGATCCACTCGGTGTTGGTGAGGTCCGTGTCGTCCACGATCACCTGGTCGGCGATGATGGTGACCACGTTCTGAGTTCCTGGTGCTGCTGTGAAGCGCACCTGAGTCGGAGTGCTGCACAAGTTGCCAGCGCAGCTGTTGGCATCCGGATCAGACGTGGCTGCGCAAGCAAAATGAGCGACAACGGATTCAATTAGTACCGACAAACAGCAGCGCATGGCAAGCAACATGGCGGGGCGTGCGAGCTCGTACTCTTGTTGATCAGCGCCTGGACGAAGAGTTCGCTCTTGAAGTTGGACAGATCCGCCGGCACGAAGCTCAGCGCGTCTGGCAACGAGAACTCGCTGCTCTCAAACTCGATCACATCCCCAGGCTGGACGTTTTGCTGTTCACGCACGACAAGGAGAAGATCATCAGTGCTTTGCTCTTCGTCCAGTATCGTCCGGTTCGACATGCGGAGCTTACCACGTCCTTCGCGAAGAGCGGTCGCAGGTCTTCGAGCTCAAAGATCTCGAATCGCGGCTCCGGTTCAGCAGCTGGCGCCAAGAAGAGCACCACACGTGCATCTGCGATCACGTCTGGTCCAACGTACTGCACTTTGAAGACAAAGCTCGCCTGTGTGGAGCCCTGCGATCAAGAACAACAGCCATGCACAGCCACAAGATCAATAAATATTACTGGACGAGCGCAGGAGCAGAGCGAGCGATGAGCACACGTGCTGCAGCACCTACCTCTGGGTACGAGTAGTACGAGCGCGGCTTTGCGTGGCGCTTGAACGACGGGAACGCTTTCTCCAGCACGCGGTTCATCTTGTCCTCGGTCGTCCAGTGAGTGGAGTGGAGTGGCTGCTGCGAACGAGTCTGGTTTATAAATGAACGGAGCTGCTGCGGCCAACAATAGGAGCAGAGCGTCTCGTGCAGCACGCTCACTCAAGCCCAAGCGCGTGGTTCTTGTGGATCGATGGTCGAGGATGGCGAGTGCGCCAGAAGAAAAAGCGTCAGTGGTCCTGCCTTCGAAGTGAATGCGCTCCTCACAAACCATGTGGGTTTGGTTTGACTGACGTTGCACTTAGTGTGCACCACACCATCATGCGTGTTTCAGCCGAGCCCATTGCAGTTTGGGGGAGAATTCCCCAATTGCTGTTTGGGTCAAGTTTTTTCGTGTGACGTCGTCGTCGTCATACTGACACACTGCCCGGCTATGCTCAAGGGCGATTTTGATCTCTTGGAGTAGGAGTTCAAGCTCGACGGGCAATGTGTGATTTGCGCTGCCTACTGGCCGCGTCCAACAGCGCTTTCCTTCACGTGCCCTCACAAATCAAGTCTCTCCACACAGGAATGCGCAGGACTACTGTATCGCTTTGGCCGCGAGAATTCTGGAGGGCTTCTGCTTCTGAAGTCGGTGTTGCTTCCTGTGTGGTCCTGCGTGCGCTGCAAGTCGACACGAGTCGCAGATTCAACATGCAGTCCCCGCGCGCAGCTATTGCTTTTCAAGAGTTCAGCGTTCGTGTACAGCCACGCAAACTTGAAGCTGTAGTCGAATCCGTAGTGGTCCACGATTCGGCAATGAACGACATCATTTCGAGACTCGCGCAGATCATGACGCTGGCGATGTTGCGCTGCACAGCCGCATCATCGAGTCCTCGCAAGCTCCCGAAGAACTGGCGGTTGGGCAAGTGGGAGATGACGCCAAGGTAGGCACAGTAGATCGCAGGGATGACCACTTCGGTGAACTCGATGAGTAGCAGGAAATCGGTGCAGTGGAGCAGCTGGAGCGTTTGCTGGACGAACGCCAGGCGATCTTCATGATTCATGCGTCGTAGCCTTTGCTTCTCAACTTCGCTGAGTAGAGTTGCATGAGCTGCTCTTTCATCGAGGACGACGCTCACCGAGGGGCTACTGGAGCAAAGCGCATCGGGGACGCCTGCTGGTGTCTGTGCTTGGAGTCTCTTCGCCGCCGACTCCAAGGAGTTGTCATCCCGTACCTTGGAGGTCGAATGGTGGTGATTTGTTGTCGAGCTGTCGTCGCTGCCCGCAAGCAGGTTGTGCAGCGATTTCAGCATCAGGTCGGCATCGTGCAGTCCCATACACGCCTGCACAAAGTCCACGAGCATGAGCACGACCGTCGTGTTGATCGAATTGGACTGCTGCATGCAGCAGGCAACAAAGAGCGCGTGGAAGACCTCGACGTTGAAGATCACCATCTCGGGCTTGAAGTCCTCCATGGTGCGGAAGAGGCGGCTCATGCCGTTCTTTGCGACGATCTTCATGACCGGGAGCAGCATCGCGAACGCGGTCTGCGATGACGACGACAGGCTCACGAACGCGAAGTTGTACGCTGGGTACACGTACGTCACCGCGAGCTGACCGGTGGCAACGAGCACGTAGTTCTTGAGCTCTGACTGCAGCGTCGGATTGCCTCGGATGTGCCTCTCCCACAAAAGTGTCCCCGCAGACAGCAGCAGCACACACACACCAGGAGAACCAAGTGTGATGAGGAATGGCAGCGGGTATCCAACCATGTACGACAGTCCGACGGTGATGCACGTGCCTCCGCTGGACGAGATGAGCGACACGAGCAGGCTCTGGCGCGCGAGCATCAGCAGTCGAGGGATCAGGTGACGGCACTGCTCGAGTACTGTGAAGTTCATCAGCCACGTCGTGAGGAACACTCTTATCCAGAATGTGAAGCTGTACTGGAATCCTCTCTCGGGTGCCTCGAGTGGGATCAGCTCCGTGTCCGTGACGACTGCGAAGCTCGGTAGTGGAGTGAAGAGCAGGATCACCAACGCGTGCCACGAAGAGGTCTGCTCGCAGTAGGCCCTGAGGTGGAACAGCCGCTCGACCGAGTACTTGCCATGGAGCTCCACCTGGATGTACTCCCACGCGCTCACGATACGCGCACCAGCTGCTCGAAGCACGCGTATCATGGTCTCCTCGCTCTGTTCTGCGTATGGGTCGACTCTGTTGTGACCGAACGGCTGATGTGTCGTGGTCGGTGTTTGCGACGACGAACTGGAGTTGTCGAAAGTAAGCGGCAGGCTGGAAAGTTGACTAGCGCGTCTGCGTCTGGACACCACTCTCTTGAGCTTCCTTTGCCTGGCTGATGTGACGTGTGAGATCGATCACACATGTTTGGCCAAGTTTAGCCACTAAACTCGAAACTGAAGCAACGGATCTGGAGTGGTGGCGAGTGAACCTTTTGGTGTGTGCTGTTCACATTGAGAGCTAAACTTTGTGGAGCCGAATTTAGAGGACGAGCGGTACAGAGTCTGGTTAATTTTTGTTCGTGAATAGGATCAGACAATCCAGACTCCAGAAACAATGGTACCGGTAAGGTGTGCGCAGGTAGATTTCGACACGCACCCTCGTCTTTCTATGAGGGTGCGTGTCGAAATCTACCTACACCAGCTAACAGTGATGGGTGCGGAGATGCAGGACTACCCCCACGTTGCTTTCAGTGATGAGGACGGATTCGCGTTATGCCAATTTGTCGAGTCAGGTGCTTTTGAGATTCTTCGAAAAGTTCTTTCAAACTCAGTCGGACAGTTCAAACCACCACCACCACGCTGGACGCTACTGCTACTCTACTGGTGGTGGTGAAGCCAGGGGAACTTGAACGTGTAGTCCACGCCGTAGTGGTCCAGCGCCGACTGGAGGATGAACGCGACCCACAGTATCAGCTTGGACTGAACCTGCTGCCACTAGGTCTTGAGCACAAACGCCAGCTGCCGGAGCGCGGAGATGCGCAGCTTGTAGCGGAGCAGCAGCACGATCAGCACCAGCGAGATGGCTTCCAACAGCGCGTAGACCATCAGGTTCGCGATGTTCTTGCCCAGTTGCTCGGCGTCGACTTCACGAAGCTGCACGTAGTAGGATGCTGCGCCACAGAGCAACCACTTGTTCATCCTCGCTGCCACTACCGCTGGCGCTGCCGCCGTTTTTGCTGGTGCTCCGAGCCAGCAGTTTACCAAGGACGCTGCTCTCGAACTCGTCGATCGCGAGCTTGATCTTGCGCAGCGACATGACGGCGAACACAAAGTCCACGGTCATGCGCATGATCGTGGTGCTGTACGACGACACGTTCTGCAGGCAGCACGCGACGAAAAGCGCGTGGAAGATCTCGATGTTGAAGATGATGAACTCGGGCTTGGCGCCTTCGACGTCGGGCAGCATGCGGTTCATCACGTTCTTCCCTACGAGCTTGATCACTGGGAGTAGGAACGCGCAGGCGGCCTGCGGGTACGTGGAAAGCTGCTTGAACAGGAACGCGTACACTGGGTACACCCACGTGAGCGCGACTTGGAAGAGCACCACGAGTGTGTAGTGGGCCATTTGGCGCTGCAGTGACCGCTTGCCTCTAAGAAAGTTCCCCCAGACAATGCCGACGGTGAGCGCGATCCCCGAGAACCAGACGGGCGAGGCGACAGCCATGTAGAACGGCACGGGGAACCCGATTTGACACGCGAGCGCGAACGCAGCTGATACGGAGCTCGCTGGCACGACGAACGCCACCACCACCAATTTCACAAAGCTCATGGGCAGCTCCACGATGAAGTACCGGTACTGGTCCAAGATCGTGAACGAGATGTACCACACGACGCACACGGTGCGGAACCAGGACATGTGACTGTGCGTGATGCCCAATTCTGGCGGCTGAAGCGGCATGAAGTCCGGGATGATGGCGGGGACGAGACAGGGCAGCGGCGTGAGCGCCAGCACGGTTGCTGCTCTCCTCAAGCTCGCGCACTTGACGTAGCCCTGGAGCGTGACCAAGCGTTCGACCGAGTACCTCCCCTGGCGCTCCACGTGCCAGGATTCCCATCGTTCTTCCAGGCTCGCGAAGTAGTTCCTCGCGATGCGGCTGAGTCCCATCGTGCACTTGAGTGTCTCTTGCTCGAACGCTTCGAGTCGCCTCCATTCACCAGAGCCTATTTTCAAAATGGCAGCGGACAGAGCGGAAAATAACTAGACGACGCGGCTTAGAAGAAACGAGATCGCATCCCTGGTATAAGTACCCAAGGGCAGCCGTTCATCACACACACTCGCCTATGCAACCCTGAGAGCTCAAAGTAGGTTGGGTTGGCTGGTCGATCATTCGGGGGACCCGAAGTGTCTTGAGGAATAGATTTCACTGGTTACCGCCACTGCTGTCGCTACTGCCATCACTACTAATACTGGCGGGAGCTTGGTCGAGCCACGCGAACTTGAAGGTGAAGTCCACGCCGTAGTGCACCACCATGGACTGGAGCGAGAAGACAAACCAGAGAATGAGCTTCGCCTGCACTTCGGGCCACTGCGACTCGAGCACGAACACCAGGTGCTTGAGCGTCGAGATCTTGAGCTTGCGCTGCAGCATCATGATCATACAGAGCAGCGAGAACGCTTCGAGCGACGCGTAGAGCAGGATGTGCAGGATGTTCTTCTGCAGCGTAGCGGCGTCGATGTCTTTGAGCTGGGAGTGGTACTGTTTGTTGGGGAGCTGAAACACGAGCGCCAAGTAGATGCCTACAAGATAGCGTGCATGTTAGTCTATGTAGCAGCCAAGCGCCAAGCCAAATTGCAAGACTCACTGTAGACAACGGGCACCATCACCTCCGTAAACTCGACGAGCAGGATGAACTCGGCCCAGAACAGAAGCCGGAGCACGTGCTGCACGTAGCGCAGGCGGTCGTGGTCGCTGAGCGCGGAAATGAGCGCTTTGTCGTGCTTTGAGAGCTTCGCTGCGAGGTTGACGCTGTTGAGTTGAATTCGGACCGAGTGCAGGCGCCCCAGTTGTGGCTGCATCATGCTCTGCAACTGCGGGAGCGCCGGACCGAGTGTGTTGTGAACTTTGAGAGCCTCGTCGTCGTTGTCGTTGTTGGACTCCGATTCCTGAACACAGGACGAGTAGCTTTGGCTCTCACGAATGGACCTCGTGGACATCTCCGTCGTTTTTCTCGCATGGTGGGCCTGAGTCTGCGTTGCTGTTGCTAATACTTGATCCGGTTGAATCTGGCTGATTCGACTTATCGTTGCCTGGGGGTACAAGCTCATGGTCTTGCTCTTGAGCAACTTTGGGCCGGTCTCCAACAAGTAGATCGCGACTTCCACGAAGTGGATCTCCTGCCATTGCACAGCGGCAGGTCCATCAGCATCAGTCGCATCTGCGACCTTCCGGTTGTCTTTCACTCTCGCGAGGGACCCACGGCTATGGCTACGCGACGACGTCGTGTCCATGCTCGCGTGGAACTTCCGGATGGTCTTGAAGATCCTTCGCAGCGCGAGCGCGCCGAAGAAGAAGTCGGTGCCCATGAGAATCGCCGCCGTGTGGAATGACGCGGCGCTCTGCATGCAGCTGGAGACAAAGAGCGCGTGGAAGACCTCGATGTTGAAGATGATGAACTCGGGCTTGAAGTCCTCGAGGTTCTGCAGCAAGAAGCTCATCCAGTTCTTCGCGATGATCTTGAACATTGGGAGCAGCAGTGTGAACGCGGCCTGTTGGACAGGACCCAGCTTTCGAAACGCAAAGTTGTACGCTGGGTACACGTACGTGAATGTGAGCTGCGTCACGATGACGAGCACGTAGTTGCCCAGCTCTCGCTGAAGAGCCTTGTTCCTCCGAAGGTGCTTGCCCCAGAGCCCGATCATCGCCACGACGAGCAGCACGAAAGCAGCGGGCGACTCGAGTCCGATCGTGAACGGCAGCGGGAATCCGACCTTCACAGAGATGTACAGCGCAGACGCGGTCGCGCCGGCAGCGACGAAAAACGACGCGACGATGATCTCAGTCAACCCCATCGGCAGGCGCATGATGAAGTGACGGCACTGCTTCATTACTGCAAACAGGATCAGCCACGACACGAGCAAGAGACGGATCCAGAACAGGTGGCTGTGCGCGATGCCTCGCCCCGGCGGCTCGAGAGGTAGCAAGTCGGCGAGGACAGCGATCGAGAGGCAGGGCAGCGGCGTGAGCGCGAGCACAAAGAGCGCGCGAAAGAGGCTCGTGCGCTCGCAGTACACTTTGTAGCGGTACAAGCGCTCGATAGAGTACTTCCCGTGGCGCTCGACATGCAGCGCGTCCCATTTCTGGAGCAAGGGGCCCCAGCACTTGCGCAGCGGGAGCGCTACCATGCCTTGAGGGGCAGAATGAGAGCCGTCTGTGGGTGAGTGCACAGCACTATTGTGCGACACAATAGATACCGAGGGTTGGATTGACGGAGAGAACCTGAAACCTCCCCAACGGAGCATCTATTTCAAACGCTATTTCTCATGGCAAGTTGAGCGAAGCGATCTGACTATTGTTTCCGGGTCAGAACCCGCCGCGCGAGCGCAGCGGACACAGGGGACCAATTAATTATAGAGCTGTTGCGCACAGTAACAGCTCCTGTTCGGGTTACTGGCGGTAGTAGATCGAGCGTTGATTGGCGAGGGAGGGCTCAAGCAGCGCCGCTGACGATCGCATCGTAGAGCGCCTGCCTTGTTTTTTTATTTGCCCGCATGTATCAAGTTGTTTGTGTGTCGGATACGATCCAAACATCAGCCTTGAACTCGCGCGCGCTGCTCTACGCTCTGAGGCATCTGCAAGTGAAGACCACCGCCACACAGAGATCAAAGTGTAGCTATCTTGTATACATATACCCTGGTATACATTTGTTTGGGTGCAGAAAAGCCAACGAGTCAGTCAATCGAGCCAGCATACACAATCACGCGATTTTGTGGGCTTGTTGTGCGCTTTGCTAGCTGTAGCAGTACATGCATAGCTTTAGTACTTCAGCCTGATGTGTGAGTGTGCATCGTGTGAGTACGCGTATACTGTACGTCTATCGGAAGTAGCTCTCCCCCATCTTTGTATCGGAGAAGTGGACTGGAGGTTCCAATAGTACAAGCCAGCCCAGGCGCTCGTGGCGCAAACCTCCCGATTACAATACTTAAGTATCACGATTCCCCGCGACTGACGCCATGTTGGTACTTTGGCTAAAGCAAAAGGACGACTCGTATAAATGACAAGTGCAATCCAGCTTCATACACGATGTACAATGAAAACATACACACTATGTAACCATTCACTATTGAAGTTCTGCTTCTCATCGTGCTGCGAAGAAAAGACCGGAGTCCAGGAGATCAGCACATCAGTCGACTCCAGGTCAGAAACAGTCCAAGCGCAGGCGCCAGCTTTCTGTCCAGACTGCTTCGCAAGTGCGGGTGATATTATGACCTCTATGTACGCATGTTCCGGTTCTCGGATGTCTAGCTGTGCTGTGGCAGTCCTCATGGGCTCTGCTTGTTTTCTCTTGCGCCTTATCATAACTTACGCTACGCGTGTGCGTGTTGCCAGCTTAAGTTCGTGTTCCTCTATCGTAGAGGTTGAGACAGCAGACCTTTGATGACACCCAAAGCTGCAGCGTGCGCGAATAATCTCCCATGGCGCAACAAAGGCAGCACAATCTCACTGGTTTCAGTTTACGCTTGGGCGAATAGAGACTGGAGCGTTCGGATTGTCGAACGGGGCAGTACTACTGTACTACCCAATCTGAACGCCCCAGTCTAAAAACACAGCGCAATGGCGTTTGCCCATTCATTTGGTATCCAGAGTGACAAGCTCACAGTCTTCATCACTGGCACAATTTCACTCTCAGTGCAGTGCTACAGCAGCAGTTGTAGCTACTGCTGCTGCAGCTGCAACAGAGCTCTTGCTCTGTGAGAGCGTATTAAAACTAAACTTGAAACAGCGGTAAGGATGATACCAAGGCTGTCACCACCCTCGCTTTGTGCGCGACCTTTGTACATGCTGTATATACCGCACTCGCGGCACCGCGCTGGCAAGGACAGCCAAGTAGCACACGAGAGAGGGCGGAATGGCGAATCCTCTCTTGAAAGAGGGCTTGAAGCTTTCTTACAGTTAATGTGGAAAAAAGAACCCTGTTGCTGCTTTCTTTGAGAAGCGTAACCGCGTTGTTCTGGTGACCCGCAATCCCACACCACACATCAATTGAACACCATCGATTTTACCTTGCATCGCTAAAGCCTTTACTACATGATAGTATTCTATTATAATAATAATTTACTCACCGAATGCAAATAAAATTGATCTTTCTACCTGTGATAAATTAATATACTGTATTCGTTTATACACTGCCATACCAGAAGTAAATAATAGACGGATCAACTAAACAAGGTCTTTTCAGGGTTTTGTTTCGTCAAGAGGATCTCTTCAATCGAGAGGGCAGGTTCAAGTAGGATGGCCCTGCTCCAGCCCACAGCCGCCAGCTTCCGAGGCGCCGATGGCGTGATAAACCAATTCAATCAGCACTCAACCAACCAACCGAGCGAGAGAGCGTTCACAGAGGCGCGCGTGGAAATTAAAATCAACAACCAGCCAAGCAGCTTCTGATCCACAACCTTTCAAGATCCTGTCCGCTTGCTTCGCATCATTTAACAACACAACACCAGCGCATTATAATAATACGGTGGATCGATTTTTTGTGTGGCACTTTATATTTATGTGTACCATCGTCGTGAGTCAACTTCACAAGAATGTAAACATTCATGAAGTTCAGTATTTCATCATCATCAGGGGTCTTTATGAGCCCAGACTCCCAAAATGAAAAGTAGTGTATGTCGGCGGCACTCTCTCACGAGTGAGTGAAGATATCAGAAGCCTTCGGGAAAGGAAGGAGGAGGAGAAACTGTTCTGTTGTGAATGGCGTTAGGCGCCTTCTGGCATCCCGTTTTGCTGTCGTTCTCTTGGTGTGATCCAACGGCGCTCACTCAGGACTCAGGACTCCGCCCCATCCTCCTCCTCCCGCTTTCTATTTTGCCAACAAGGCAAATCGACCCCGCCAAAAAGGAGGAAACGTCAAATGAGGGCTATTAAGTATAAATCATGCCAAAGGAGGTGAGTGAAAGCCAAAGAAACACCAACTCTGAATTTTACTGCCAATGGACGACAGAAGGGAAGCAAGTGGAATGTAACGAGTAGAATACTTGGGCTGCGTCTTGGCGATGGACTGTAAAAACTCGAATGGCTCACTACCAGGGATAACTTTGCGGTTAGGAAAGCCAGGAGTATCGATACGCTCTTAGCGACCGGAATGCTTGAATGACCCTTGTGTTCCCTGTGCATGCTTGGTACTGAGGAAGGAACGCGTATAAAACACGCTTTATGCTTTGTTTGTCGACGACACTGCTCCTACAGTATGCTGGCAGAGCAAACACAGATAGCTGCACCATCCCTAGGTACAGTAACTCTATGAAACAACCTCATGTCCCGTTTTTTGTGTGTACAATACAAAATCTCTGAAGGTTAGGCAGTTTTACGCCCGACAATACTTCGCTACCTAGAGTGACAGGGTACCCTGAGGCTACCCGTGCTTACTAATAAACTTCTTTAGCTCTCAGTTAAAAGCTGGTCTGGACCAGTTGGTAGTAAATCCAAGCGCTTCACAAAGAACAACACTTGTGTACTAACTACACTTTGGTGCTGTACATGTATGTTACTTGGTAGTATATTGCACACCAGTCAAATTCGGACTTGGTCCTCGTTTGAAATATGTTATGTTTAAAAGCCCTCTTCTTTCAATATTTTCCCGTCAACCGTCAAAAGCAGTGCTTCAACAAGCTCAAGTTGAACTTTGGGTGTTGTCGCCACAGCGGATGATACCGATACAAACGCGCACGTTGGAGCGGTCTCTGCTCTCTAGCAAAGCCTGCCGAGGCAGCAACGCTCTGTTAATAAGCTGACTGATTGACTGTCTGTCTGTCTGTCTGTCTGTCCTGCCCTGCTGCCCTGTCCTGTCCTGCGCCAGCCCCGCCGATCAGAGGAAAGCTCATTCCGCAATTTGCCTAGAGTCACACACCAACCACCTCCAGTAACCCTCACCCGCCAGCCCTCAGCCCTCAATCTACCATGACGGACGCCACTCGCCCTTCGAACGACTACCAGATGCTCGAAGAAGCCCAGAAGGATATCCAGGCGGACGGCCACGGCCACGCGCCGGCGCCGCCGCAGCTCCCGTTCCAGATCAAGAACCAGCACGTGCGCGAGTGCCTCTCCGAGTTCCTCTGCACGTTCATCTACTGCGCGTTCGGGCTCGGCGTGAACGCGCAGGTGATCCTGTCCAAGGCGGCGGCAGGCTCCTACGTGAGCGTCACGCTCGGCTGGGGCGTCGCGGTCATGCTCGCGATGCACGTGGGCGGCGGCGTGAGCCACAGCCACCTGAACCCGGCGATCACGGTCACGCTCGCGTTCTACCGCGTGTTCCCGTGGAAGAAAGTGCCCGGGTACGTCATCTCGCAGACGCTCGGCGCGTTCTTCGCGTCGCTCATGATCTACGCCATGTACTACCAGGTCATCCACGTGGCGGACCCGACCAAGACGACCACGAACGTGATCTTCCACACGCACCCGAACGCGCTCGTGAACAACGCGTCGGCGTTCCTGACCGAGCTCTGCGCCACGGCGCTGCTCATGTGCTGCCTGCTGTCGTTCGTGGACGAGAAGAACCGCCCGACGGTCGTGCCGAGCTTCCCGACCTGCGTGGGCGTCCTCGTCGTCGGCATCGGCATGTCGTTCTCGATGATCTCGTCGGCGGCGCTCAACCCGGCGCGCGACCTCGGTCCGCGCATCATGCTCACGCTCATGGGCTACGACGACATCTTCTCGGCGCACCACTACTACTTCTGGATCCCGATCGTGGCGCCGATCCTCGGCGCGATCGTCGGCGCCGGCGTCTACCTCGTGTTCATCATGGCGCACCACCCGGCCAAGGTCAACAACAAGGGCTTCTTCTAGGGTACTCGGCCGCTCGTGGTAGTGGGTACTCTGGTGTACTGTCGTCGCATTTTCTCTTTACCTGCCAGTTGTCTCTTTTATATAGTACTCTGTCGTGAAGTATACTGTACTCGTGTTTCAACATACAAGAGCTCCTTTCATTACTGGTACTACCTTGACGATTGCTCTCTTTTCTATCACAACTGATCAAGAGTACCTGAGGGGTTTGAGGTTTATTACTAGCGCGTACTGAGCCACTGGGCGATGTGGAAGTGGCGGTTGTGCAGCGCGTCGGCACTGCGGCCCAGGACGTGCGCGTAATGACGAAAGACCCACTGGAGCACCTCGAGCTTGTCGTAGGCGGCACACGCGACGTGCGTCCTGGGTCCGCAGCCTTCGCTCCGGTGCGCGCGCAGGAACTTGAGGACCCGGAAATGGCCCACGACGCCGTTATGTTCATCGCGCGTACCGTACAGCCCTTGGATTGGTTCGCATGGAGGTCCAGAGCCCATTGGGCGTGCTGTTGCGACAGTGCTCGTCGAGCCATCGCAGGACCTCAAAGTGTCCGTTCTCCGCAGCTTTCTCCACCGCCTTGGCGGTCATCCCCTCTTTCCGGTTCTCCAAGAGCCACTGGACCACCTCGAGGTGTCCGTTCTCCGCTGCGCCATTGATCGCCTTCACAGAGCAACCTTCCGTGCGGTTCGCATGCAGGAACTGCACGACGCTCAGTCGGTTCGCTTCCGCTGCGTAGTTGATGATCTCGTCGTTGCAGCCGGCCTTCGAGTGCTTGTGCAGCCACTGGACGATCTCCAAGTGGACGTGCACCGCCGCGTGATGCATCGCCGGCATGTCACAGTCGGTAGTACGCATGGAGAAGAGCCACTTGACGACCTCCAGGTGGCCGTTCGCTGTCGCTGCATTTAGGGAATCGTTGGATTCAAACTACCCGTGCGCGCTCTGTGGGAGGTGCTTGTAGATCCACAGCAGCACGTGCAAGTGGCCATTTCCAGACGCATTCTCGATCATCTTCTCGTCCAGTACACCTGGGTACAGTGGCAGCAAGAGCTCAATCGCTGGTAAATCGTCGTTCCTAGCCGCGATACGCATCGCCGCGCGCACGTGCATCAGCATCTCGAGGTCCACAACCGCATGACGCGTGTACTTGTCCGCCTGCAGAGCAGCGATGACTCGATTTAACAGGCGGAGGTCGCGTGACGAGGTCGCTTTCACGAGCGACCACTTGGTCGAGTAGTCGAGGAACTCGTCCAGGAGAGCGGCGACGTGGGGCAGCGCGTCAATGCTCGCCAGCGAGCGGCACACGACGCGCACACTCGTGAGCATCATGTGCTGTTGCTGTTGCTGTTGTTGTTGTAGCGATGGCGTCATGAGCAACGACGTGCGTTGGTAGGCGTCTCGCCCTCTTCTTTCTCGTGGGGCTTCTGTGCAAGTGTGTGGGGAAAGCAGCTTCAACTATTCGCAAAAAGTGAACCCATTGACCAGCACAGAGAGAGAGAGAGCACCGACTCTATCTGGGTCAGATCGGCAATAATAGGTCAGCAACATCGTATATGTTCAATAATATGGAATAGGTTATATGTTTGTTCTTTTGTTTTTTCAAAAACATCGTATATGTTGGTCTTGTGGAAAGGACACTTCGTGTGTGATGATATTAGACGTTGCCTCGAATTCATAGGTGCTTACCCAAAACAGGCAAAGAGGTCAGTTGACCTCCTGCCTCTTTCTCTCTGTCTTCATTACCAGACAGCCCAACAACCACTTCAGCCCATGGCAACAGGCGCCTCGATGGCCGCGCAGCTCTGGCGCAGCGCGCTGGAGCTGGCGATCGTGGGCATGCTCTCGCTGCAGGAGCTGGGCCACGAGCTGCTGCTCGCGCTCTACGCGCTGCGGGTCCGCGGCGCGCGCTTTTCCCTTCCCGATAACAACAACAGCAACAGCATCAACACAACCAACCCAAGTACAACAACAGCAGCGCCAGCGTCGTCCCCGTCGCGCCGCAAGCGCCGGCTGTCGGCGATGGAGTTCCTGGAGAAGTTCCGGCGCGGGCCAGAAAACCAGAGCGAGTGGAACCTCTTTCTGTGGCGCGTGACGTTCCCCATGGTCACGCTCGTGCTCTTCACGCTCTTCGTGGTCGTGGGCAAGATGGGCCACGCGTTCTACTCGCTGCTCGTGTGCCCGCTCTGGTACTTGTGCAACTTTGTGCTGGTCGTGTACCCGTTTGACGTCGTGTTCCGGTTTCCTGATATCGACAGGTACCTGCAGAGTGGGAGCGGGCTCTGGAAGGCGCTGGCGCTCGTGAGCGTCTTTGTGAGCGGGATCGAGTGGTACGTGTCGTCGCCCAAGTCCCGCTTCTCGTGGATTGTGGGCAATACGCTCTTTGGCATTGTCGCGCTGATCGCGATCCCACTGTTCTTCACGAGCCAGAGCCGGATCCCGCGCGAACACGGGAGTGCGCTCCCTCAAGAGGACCCCCAGCAGCAGCAACAGCAGCAGAGCCAAAGCGACCTAGAGCAGCAGCAAAACCACGGCGCGTCTTCAATAGCGTCATCCCCAACAGCAGAGGTGCTCTTGCCGATGTCGCCAACGTCTTCCAGCATGCGGCTGCGCACAGCGACGACGGAGTTTGCTGACGCGGAAGGCGCATCGAGAGATCCACAAGAGCCTGTAGATGGCAATGACACAATTGATCCGTCGAGTTCGCTCCTACTCAGCCCACGCGCACACAGTCGACAGAGTCGCCATCAGCAGCACCAGAAGCACCACTCTACCCACGCGACAATCAAGCGCCCGCCTCCTGCGAACAAGAAGTCGTCTCAGCTCATGAGCATCAGTGCGGCGTGCATCGTCGTGGTCTGGCTAGCGATGTTTACTTCCTACAACTCGAGTCGAGGCGCTCCCGACGCGGGCGGAGACGCGGGCATCGCGGGCAAGTACTGGTTCCTCACGTACCTGCTCTCGCCCGTACTCTGCATCGTGCTCTTCTGCACGCGGCAGCAGAACACGAACTTCAGCTTTGACCACGTCGTGGTGTACGGCATGCTGATCGTGCACATCCCGGTGTTCCTCGGCCATTTCTGCATTCGTCTGTTCGCGATGGCCGAGGACTCGGGCAACCACGGCAGCTCCTGGATGAAGCTCGGCATCTCAGTACTCTACCTGCTCGTCATGCAAGGCTACTTCTTCGTGATCACGCACGTGGTGAACGCCATGGCGGAGCCGTTTGCGCACCCGTCGTTGCTGTACATCGGACAGCTGTACTACTACCTGTTTTGGTACATCCTGGTCGGCTCAGATACACCGATCGATGCGCTGTACTGGGGGATGCTGCTCGTGAACAACGTCCACATCGCGTTCCTCAACACGGGCATCTACACAGACGTGAAGCGGTCGTCGTGGGGGTGTACTGCGATGCCACTGAATCTGAGCGTTGGTTCATCGGTCGCTGTCTGTTTCCGCGCAAGTACGACAGCGCATTCCCGGTCCGACAACGAAAGCAGTGCGAGGGCAGTAGCAGGATCCAACAGCAATGTGCCAGGCTTTGCGCATCATAGCGCCGGCGAAGGTGATGATGACGACGAAGAAGAGCAGCAGTACGCAAGCGAGAGTGACGGCTTTCTTTCGGACCAAGAGAGCGTGCTGCCTGTCTTCGTCAAGTCTCGCCGTCCGCCCACCGCAAATGGGAGCAACACATACGAAAGTTGTCCATCCCATCAACAAAGAACTACCGGCAGTGGTGGCACCTCTCACTCGTCTTCGGCTGTGATAGGTTGCCCTTCGGCAGTGGCAGCGATCCGTGACCAGTGCTCGCTTGACGGCAGCAACAAGCGAAACAATGGACGCAAGAAACGAGGCACCAACATCGTGCTCTCGTCGCACCGCTCGTCCATGGAGCATCTCAAGCCGCTCTACTTTCTCATGAAACTCGCGGAGCAAGACAACATGGCGGACACGACCGCGCTGATCCTCGTTCCGTCACTGCTGACGCTGATGGCCGTGTTCGAAAAGCCGTCGGAGGGGATCGCGATCTTATACGACCAGATGAACATGTGGATTCGCTGCATCTGCATGTTCATTGGTCGCATGGGCGGCGCGTACCTCGCGCGTGAGATTTTCGCGTACAAGCTGAAATCGCGACTTCGCAGTGCCGGGAACAACGCGATCGGCACGATCGAGGGCATGTCGACGCGCCTGTGGATCCAGCGACTCATGCTCCAGGACTTCCACCGCCAGTTCTGGTACCTGATGGTCGTGACGATTGTCGTCACGTTCGCGTGCTTCGACCGCGTGGACCTGCCGCTTCGGTTTGCGCTACTCACGTAACAGGAAATGGAAAGAAGTGGCAAGAGACAGGTATCGCATCGTCTGGTTCCTTGTTGAAATTGTGAATTCGTATTAATACAAGTCTAGGTGAGGAGAGAAGAGGAAGAAATCAGATGCAAGAAGGTATGTGCAAATATGAGTGAGTAGATAGATAGAATAGATAGCGTAAATATATGGTGTGTGATGTGTGTGACGACTGACGCCGCCGCTCTTACTGTTGTGTTTCTTGCAGCTCGGACTGCAACATCTCGTCGATGACTTTGTCTTTGCGCACCCAGCGTCTTCGTCGCACGCACCGGCCGACGAGCTTGTTGAGCTTCTTCTTGAGGCGACGGCGGTCCTTGACGCAGAGATCCCGCCCCTGCGCTTCCTGCACGCGCAAAAAATCTTTGAACTTGGTGCCGTACTGCCACTGGTCCTGGCCGCCGAACGTGTTGTCGATAATCCAGTCGCCCAGGTCGAACGACGAGCTGCCGTCGTTCATCTCCGCGTTCGTGAAGCGAGGAGGGTCCGTGATGAACAAGTGGCCCGGAAGCGACGACCCCCAGCCGGTGAACACCTGGAAGCGCTGGATCTCGTACACGTACTGCTCTTCCATGGGCAGCTCCTTGACACGCTCCTCGAAGCTCTTAGCGGGTTCGCCGTCGTCGTCTCGGTGCATCATGCCACCGATCCTGTTGCCGATCGCCGTCGCCATTTTGCTCACGGGCATGACCAGCTCGCGGAGCGGGTTCACGAAGCGGTCTTCCATGGCTTGGGTCGAGAACGCGAAGCCAGTGTACGCGCGCTGGCGCTCGACCGTCGCTGGACCTGGCGACCCCTGCAGACCGCCGTCAGTAAAATCGAACTGCGGCTTGTCTTCGTTCAGATCTGCCTGGAACTGCTTGTAGCGCAGCTCGGGTGGGTCCCACTGAGCCTTGTCGTGGTTCAGCTTGCGGCGGTGCACTTCCTGCAAGATGTGGTAGTACTCGGGTCTCATCTCGCGCTTGTACGCCTTGTAGAGGAAGTCGCGTCCGAGACAGAGCAGCAAGCACAGGTAGATGATCATGTAGAACTCGGCCAGCGTGTACGCGTACGGGAACGTGATGTCCGACGCGAACGTCGGGAAATACGCTGACATCACGAACGCAGCGAAATACCAGAAGCTGAACGAGAACGCGAAGCCAGCGAACGTGACGTAGTTCCACGTCACGATGTTGAGCGCGAGCTTGGCCCAGCCGACCATGATCAAGCAGCAGTATGACAGCCCGCCGCAGATCTCTCGCGAGTAGCTGTGGCCTTTCGAGTCCACGTAGCCGACGAGGAAAGCTGGCACCAGCGCGCACACTGCACCTTCGTACAAGCCCTCGATGATCCATTCTGCGAAGATCTTGAGACTGAACTGTTCGCCCTGAGCTCCAGCGTAGTAGAGACCCGGGAACTTTTCCGCCATGTGGCCCGGACACTCTTGCTCCAGGATGCCGACAATCGCGATCGGCAGCGACGTCCAAAAGACGTTGTAGCCGTTGACCCACATGTTGCTGTAATAGAGCGTCCCCGAGCCGCCACTGATCGTTGCGAGCACGAACTCGGCGCAGTAGAGGATGATGTTCTTGTACACGACGTAGAGCGCGAGCTTCGCCATGCGACGGTAGTTCCAGTGGCCGTGGACGAGCAGCAGACGCTTGAGGAACCGGAATTGCGCGATCGCAAAGTCGCTCGCGTTCACAGCCTGCATGCCTTCGTGACCCGAGATACCGACGCCAATGTGGGCTTCCTGGATCATACCGACATCGTTCGCGCCATCTCCGATCGACAGCGATCGGCACCCTTGAATATTGGTCTTGTAGAGACGAACGACCTGGGCTTTCTGCTTTGGCGAAACGCGGCAGCAGATCACAGCGGAGCAGTTCTGCGACACCTCGAGGAACAAGTCACAGAGCGTGTGATGGCTGAACACCATCGTGAGGCTCTTGCCATCGATGATGATCGCCTGGGAGCGCGTTGACGTGGCGAGTCCCTCTTTCTTGAGCTTTCGGAACTCTTTGCACCGGTAGAGCAGCATATCGTAGAGCGTGGACAACGTCGGGAACGTGTCCGAGTTGATGATGAGTCGCTCCATGTCGTTGTTGAGCAGCTGGCACGCAAAGCCAATGTTGATCGCGGTCTCCTCTTTGTCGCCCGTGAGGATCCAGATCTTGATACCCGCGCGCGAGAGATCCGCGATCGTCGACGTCACGTTGTCCTGCAGACGGTCTTCGATGGCGGTCGCACCGAGCAGCTCGAGTCCCATCTCCAGCGCTTCTTCCAGGTCTTCGATGCGGTTCGGCTCGCCAGCTTTCTGCTTCTTCACTTCGTCGAGATCCGAGAGCGCGCTCTTGTATTCCCTGGACCAGGCGTCAAACGCGTCCGCTGGGATCTCCTTTTGCGCGATCACGAGCGTGCGCAACCCCTCGGTGGCATATCGTTCCAGGTGCTGGTTGGTGATCTCGACGATCTGTGGATCGCATCGCTGCTGGTCCAGTCGTGGGAAGATGACCGCGTCGGCACCTTTCGTGAGCAGCAGCACTTTCTTGTCCGGGTTGCGCACGACCACCGACATGCGCTTGCGGGTGCTCGTGAAGTCGATCATCTCGAGCAAGTCGAACTGGACCTCGTTGGACTGACCAGGGACACGGATCGAGACCGAGCCGTTCTTGCGCGCCTTGAACGAGTACCCAAAGAAATTTGCCCCCGACACGAGTGCGAGCTCATCGGGCGACGAAGCCGAGAACTTTGTACCCAGTCCGTCTTCGCCCTGTTCGAGCACGACCGAGTGGCAGACTGCCAAGTGGGTCAGAAAGGCTTCAATCCAAGCAGCTTGGATCGGATTCAAGCGTGGGTCGCTGTCGCGAAGGTACTCGTTCGCAGGATCGATGAAGCGGACGTTCTCCTCTTTCGTGTCGATCGGCGTGTTGTCTGCGAGGATGTCGCTCGCCGAGAGGTCCTTACCAAGGCGACGCACCGCTTCCCGTCCGATTTCCGTCGTACCGCGACCGTAGGAGACCCCGTTGATCGACATCTTGCGGAAGTCCATCTCGTTCGCAGTCAATGTGCCGGTCTTGTCGCTGAAGATGTGCGTCACTTGACCCAAGTCGTCGTTGAGATCCGCGTTGCGCACGAGCGCGGGAGTGTCGGTGACTTCGTCGTACATCTGGATGTCGCGGTTCAAGAAGAACGTCTGGTAGCTCTTCACGATCGCGATCGTCACGTAGAGCGTGATCGGCACGAAGGACGCGATGAGGATCCAGTAGTAACCGATGTAGATGAGCCAGCCGACGATGTCGTTGTGGAATGGCGCCGAGCCGCTGAGGTCGTGGAGCATGAGGTACGTGGCGCGATCGTAGTTGGTGGCGATCCACCACGAGCACAGGATCGCTCCGAGCACGCAGAGCGCGATCAAGATCGCCATCAAGACGCCGATGCCGCGGTTGACGATCGTCAGGATCTTGCTCACTTTCGTTGGCGTCTCGGACGACGACTGCATGATCTTCGTGTCGGCACCCGTGTTGATGACAAGGCCGTAGACAAATGGGGTGTTTCGGATCACGGAACCCCGGAGTGCGATGTTCTTGAGGTCGACCGGGATCGTGTGCCCTTGCATAGGCTCAAATCTCCCCGAGAAGTTGTTCACGTCGTGGTTCGGACGCTCGCAGATCACTTTGCCCGGCAGGTTGCCCAGGTTGCGCGGATCGTTCAGCTGTGAAAAAGTACAACTGAGTGCCTGGCGGACTTTCAAGTTGGTCTCTCCATCGAGCGACTTGGTCTCAATGAAGCAGATACCAAAAGGGATGTCTGGGTCGGGCTCCGCAACAGCGAGCAGCAGAATGTCGGCTGGGATCGCGTCGTAGTTGCAGACTTTGAGAAAGTCCCCGACCTTGACGTCGCTCCAGATGATCTCGCGGAAGCATGTGGGCTCTTTCGGATCGAACACCTGGGTCGTGCGCGCGTTCATCTTGAGATCCGCGCGATGTCTCGCACTGTCTTCGATCGCCGCAAACACGGCGTCGATCGAGAGCACGATGAGCAGCACGATCCATTGGAACGGAACGCCGGAGGTGGACGAGATCGCTGGAATCAGTTGACCCGCACCGACGAGCAGGAAGTAGAAGTTGGCGACCTACAGGAGGGAATCCGTGGAGGTGGCGTAAGTATCAAGATCTATGGCAAGACAACCAACCACTGGGAGAGCGTGTGTACCTGCGAGAGTCGACCGTAGAAGAAGCGCGGGATGAAGTTGAGTTTCGTGTACTTGGCCGTCACGACCTTGTTGTCGCAGAAGCCGACCGCGAGGTTCCGGTTCGGGTCGTTCACGTAGACGACGCGCGAGTTGGCCTCTGTGAGCATCGCGCCAGCCGACCCCGACCCGCCACCGTCCGCCATCGACACGAGCGACCGCGCGGAGCCGCCCATGCTGATGGTGTCGAGCATCGCGACAGTCGGCGGCATCTTGTGGGGGCCGCCCACCATCGCAGAAATGTCGCCGTTCTCCAGCGACCGGTATGTGACATCCGATTCGACCGAGATCTCGCTCTGGATCGAGTCCCGCCACGCGAACGGCGCACTGATAGGTAGGACGCCGTCCATGATCTCCGGTGAACTCGCTTGTCTTTGTGGAAAAGTGGTTCTCTCGCTCGCTCGCTCTGATATTGCGCCTCACTCAAAGAAGAATGAGCTGAGCTGAGGGGTTCCAGACCGAAGAGGTGCCCAGGAGAACGAGAGAACGAGAGAGAGTGACTCTGGACGAATTCCAAAATAGCCATTTTGCCCAGCCTTGCAGCGCAATCAACGAGGTGCCTCAGAACCTCCGACACCTTCCTCACCACCTTCAACACGATCGCATGACTGGAATGGATCATTTCGAGGGTCTATTTCGACTCGAGAAGCTGCCGAGTTTGAACTTTTTAGCCAATGAGAATGGCGGCGAAGGACTAATTTCAGCACCTGACTTGGCTAATTATACTGCCAAGATTTCCAAGCGGAGGGAGACGAGAAAATCGGAGAAGATCGCAACGACGAATGGCGTCATCACCACAAAAGAGGCCAAGCGCGTTGCAATAATGACCAAACGCTGGAGTAATCAATCAGTCAATCAGCGGAAGCTGCCCAACCTCAACACGGAATGGATGCTATTTGAGTCCGACACCCCAAGGTATTTCCAGTGGAGGGAGAAGTGCCTGACCTCTGAGTAAGCCGAGCAAGTCCACAGTTCAATTCAAATGTTGACGCCTTCGACGTAGCGCTACAACTACAAGAAGGAATCTTCCAGTCTATTATACCACCACTCAGGTATAAGATTGTGGACACAGAACAGTCTCGAACATCTGCTTGTAAAGCCTTCCACTTCAAGACGAGAGTACCCACCCACAGAGTAGGAAACACTTGACTAGTGGATTGATTTGTTTGTTTAAAAACTCGCATCTGGCGGCGCTTCACCTTGGCATTCACTTTTTTGTGGCGCTTCTGGCATTCCAGGCACTTCGAAGTAGGTATGTATCCAGCTCTCTCTTCGCACAGGTACGTTTTGACATCCCTCAATGCGATTGAGTGTGCGGCGAAACACGCTAAGCTGTCGCTTATTAGAGCTTGCCCTGGATTTTCGCCAGCAGCGCGAGCGCGTCATCCTTTTGGACCATTTGTTGTCCCGCGGGCAGCTTCAGCACGCCGTCGGCTTCGAAGCGAGGGATCACGTGGATGTGCGCGTGGAACACGGCCTGGCCCGACGCCGCGCCGTTGTTCTGGATGATGTTGATGCCATCAGCTCCCGTCGCCTGTCATTCATTAATGCAATAGCAAAATCATATCGCATTGTTGCTGCGTCAGCAGTGGCGCGAAAACGCACTTGGAAACAAGCTATCAAGACAGAGCCACTCTCACCTGCTGCACGGCTTTGGCGAGGCGCGGCAGCTCTCTGAACAAGTTCGCCGCCACATCCGCCGGCATATCTACAACAGCATAACACCACAACAATAGCAAAAAACAACCTCAACGGTTCATGAGTAAGAGACCATGTAACAGCCCGCATGAATGACACGACGCACACACATACACACAGACAGAGAACGCACCGATGACCGTGGCGTACTGCGCCTTCGGGATCAGCAGCGCGTGGCCGGGCACGAGCGGGAAGGCGTCGAGGATCGCGAGCACGTGCTCGGTCTCGAAGATCTTGAAGCTCGGGATGGCGCCGTCCAGGATCTTCTGGAAGACGTTCTCCGGGTCGTACGCGATCGCCGCCATCGCTTCTGCTTGCTCTTGATTGCTGTTGTTTTGGTCTTCACTTCTTTGGGCTTGGTGATCAAAATGAGCTCTTCACATGGAAATCAAAAGATTCATCTTGAGCTTTTAAAAGTCTCTTTATAACAGATATTGGCTCATTAACCTGAAAATTTAATACAAAATATAAGTATATCAATGCATACCTGTTATGAGAGGAGCGATGGAAAATGTGGTTGATGTGAGCCACATGAAAAATCTTGTTCATGGCTCACTTTTGTTTTGCCTAAATCGGTAGACGATTTAAGGGATGTTGCAACAACACTAGAATAAATGCACATTTTTACTATAGCAAATTTCAATCTATCACTTGTGCTTATTTTTTCATCAGGTCGTGTTCGTGCTGGAGATCCAGTGGCAGCTCGTGCAGTGGAAACAAACTGATCCTCTGTCTGCTCTTCTCCGTGTAGACGTCGCAGACTACAGCTTCCAGTTCCAGCGGCTTCAGAGCCCAACAGCGTAAGAAACACTCTAAGAGAGACCCAGGCAATGGCCTTCAGTATCACACGACAAAGGACCTATCTGCACAGCTTTTAGACTACTCCGAATACCGCTGGCGAAAATAGATACACATACAAATACTAGCTGCTAGACTAGGACTGAGCGATATTCACCGGACCACATAGCTCGCTCGCTCACTTCGATGGAGTTGAAGAGCGCTTGGAAGCAGTTGACACACGCCTGGGCTGCCGTCCAAGTCGAGCGCCATGGCAAGTACTCCGTTGAGCGGCTGCATCAGTTCTACGAGTACCAGCGCTCAAAGTCGCCTGCTCGTTCATGGATGATCGTTGCGCTCACTCCGCTGCCGTGTCTCGCTGCGATCACGCTGTTGGACTCAGTACACCTCAATCCACCAAGCCTGGGGCTTGGTCACAGCCATCTGTTCTGGTTCCGCGCGTTCTTGATGGCATGGATGACTACTGGTGCTGTCCTGGTACAGCTCCGGCAAATCGTCCCCCAGCTTTTTGTCACCCCCATTCAAATCGCATAAGTGTCTTTGACCGTCGCGGTATCTGGAGCTGCGAACACGTTTGGGTTGGCGTACCTGATCGGCTTTCCATTGCCGTTTACCATCTCACTCGGAGCCATTATGACGTGCCCGATCTTCGCGATCTGCCTCTACGCTGCATGGGGGACAGTGCTTCGAAGAGATCAACAGTTGCGAAGCGACTTCGTCAACTATTCCCTCCTCGTGCCCAAGCAGATTTCGCTGACCTACATCTATCCGGTCTTCAGCTATGCACTCAACAGCCTCGGGTCGTCGTAGCAGACCGCGTTCGCGCTGCTTCTACCAGTTTTGAAGCTCGTGCTGAAGAACTGGATCAGCCCGAGCGTCAAGCAAGCCGAAGACTTCAAGCCCGAGATGGTCGTGTTCAACATCGAGATCTTCCACACGCTCTACGTGACGTACTCGATGCAGACTGCCGCATCAAGGAACACGATCGCCGTGCTGATGGCAGTGGACTTCGTTCACGCGTGTACGTCACTAAGGAGGATCCACTTGCTCACCCGGTCCTGGACAACACCAGATCATCCACAAGCTTCCGGCACCAGTTCTTTCTCGAAGTTCGTCAGCGCTATGAGGAGCTGGCGGCCGCGACGGCTGCGAATAGCCCCCATGGGAGACACCACAGAGGCTCGACACCCGAATTTTCTTCGGTTAGCTCTGTACATTCTGGAATCAGATCAAGGTATAAGCCCTCAAAGTGCCGCTATCCGTGCCGACTCAATCTCCGAACTCCGACAAGCAATTACATCAACCAGTTCGGAGGAGCCTACTCAGGCCAGCTCGACGCTCTGCTTCCAAACCGTGATCGCTGAACAACGATGCTCAGCCATTGTCCCTACGACGGACAACGCATTGAAACATGCATCTTCAAAGACTCAACGCGTGGAATTCAGTGCTCAGGAGAAATGTATTGTGGATTCGCTCAGCCCAAGCGAGCGACTTGACAAAGTGGACAGCGTGCTGCTGCTTCTCCACGTGACCGAGTTTGCGATACTCACCGAGTACACCGAGGTGGTGATCCCGATCGTCTACTGTCTGTACCTACTGATGATGCAGAACCTCCCGAATTGAATCTACTACGCACAGCTGAGAGACCTCGCCAGCGAGAGACTCCAGCGCAACGTCCAGAACATCCTGCTGTACGCCTTTCTGGAGATGCTGTCGTTCCTGGTGCTGAGCTGGTTTCTGGGCAAGAAGCTGCGGGTGTCGTCGATCCACCAGCTCGCGTTCGTGCTGGAGACCCAGTGCCAGATGGTGCTGGCCAAGCTGGTGCTCTGGGTCGTGTTCACGGTGTAGTCGTCGCTCGAGCACTTTGGCGCCAACTACAGCTTCCAGTTCCAGTGGTTGCGCCCTGCCCAGTCATCGTAATGAAATATCTGCAGAGGAATGAAATGAAAGTGCCCAGCAACAACAACAACAATCATCTTGTAGGTAGCTAGCTCCCTTGGACCTTTGTGCCTTGTTTGTTTGTCGCACTGGAAATGAACGAACTCACCTGACTGGATTCTTGTGTGATTCCAGGTACAGTTGCCTCTTTAAAGTCGGCTCTCAACTGATTACCTCTCAAAGATGGCCAGTTGAGGAGGCAAGGGGGATCGGAATCACAACTGAAGAGGCATCATGGGTCGTCTGGGCTTTACGAGTTTGGAAGCTGGAACGGTAGCATTCTGAAATGATAGCTGCGCGCAACTCCGAGCCGCATCGAAATGCTTTTTTGTCGACTGCAATAGAACATGACGCTTTGTGTCCTTTGGCACTGTTGAATCCATTCCAGAGGACAGTACTGGATGGTTGTGGGTGCACGCCTCGAACTCTGTGTCACTTGCAAATTCGACTCCGACTACACAAGCCAGAAGAAATCCAAAAGATGACTCGAAGCGAGGTCGTCAGCACCACCAGCATCTCAGACAGCTCGCTCAGCACCATCACCAGCACCAGAGCATCGATGCTGGCTCCACCACTGACCTCGCAGCTGGAGAAAATCCACGAGTGCCTCGCGTTCCTCAACCGCATCGAACGCGTCAAAGTTGTGAACACGAGCCTCGTAGACGGTGCGATCGTCCTCATCCTCGATGTGTACATGAAGACGAACTCGTACAACCTTACGGAGCAACGCACTGAAAAAGAGCCCAATAAGCAGAAGAAGA